>PVKS010024123.1:0-31464 GCA_004027875.1 Aplodontia rufa | reverse complement strand
CTATAAGGTGTAGTGTTTCCCCGACTTCTTTTTCTAGTAAATTTAAAGTTGTAGGCTTAATATCCAGGTCTTTGATCCATTTTGATTTAATTTTTGTGCAGGGTGACAGATAAGGATCCAGCTAGATGAAATATATTTAACATAACTGATGTTTCCTATGCATATGAGTTATACTTAGTTTTTCATCTGGTGTTAGTTTTTCTGACACTAGTTGTGTATGTGGTGCTGGGATCTGAACCCAGGTCCTTGTGCATGCCGGATAGGTACTCTACTGCTGAGACACAGCTCCAACCCTCAAATGTATAATTAAGATCCCCCAATTACCAATTTTGAAGAAACCATAACATATTAGGATGCTATCTTAAAATTATGTCATAATACTATGCATAATTATGTACTGATGTCCTGGAAAAACATCTCATTAGAATAGTATTTTTTTAAAGAGAAAATCAATTTTTATTTATTTTTTAAATCTTTTTTTTTTGTTTTTCTTTTCTTTTGTTTTTAAAAGATAGAGAAAGGGGGCTGGAGAGGTGGCTCTGTGGTTACGGCGCTTGCCTGGCATGCGCGAAGATGCAAGTTCAAACCCCAGCACCAGGTACACAACAAAGTCTCGGAGCAACAAAAGCCACATGAAAAACTAAATAAAAATTGATTCTCTCTTTCTCTCTCTCTCTCTCTCTCACTGTCTTCTTTCTTTAAAAAAAAAAGAGAAAGGAAGAGAGTGAGAGAGAAAGAGTAAGTTTTTTTATTTATTTCTTCATCTGGTTTCTGTTCTTCAGATGCTCAGTTGTGTATGTCATGCTGGGGTTTGAACCCAGGTTCTCCTGCATGCCAGACAAGCACTGTAAGGTTGAGCCAACTCTCTGGTCCCTACAACAGTATTTTTAAAATAAAAAAAATTAACACATTTATTTCATGGAGAATTAGATCACCTAAATGTATTAAAAAACCCAGAGGGAAAAACTGGTAGAACTGATCCCCCAATTTCTGTCCACCTTCTCAGAAAAGGGCATCTCATTCAGATGGGCTTCTGAGTGATTTTAAAAATTCACTTGGTTCTAACCTGTTTTGACTGAATTCTTATTCTTATAGTTAAAATCCTCCCCCTTGTTCTATTTTTGGGTTACTATAAAGAACCTTTTCTAAAGGTGATAGAGAGATGTCTTTAAACATATAGATAATCTATGGATTTAAATATGTATATATTTTATTCCCCATGTGTTTTGCTTGGATCCATGAAGAAAGCTTTCCATTTCCTTTTTAAAGATTTCTTTTTTTGTGTCTTCCACTTATTTTTTTTCTCCTTCTAGAATGACAAATATTCAAGGGTAAACTGTTTTGTCTTTTGGGGAGATGGAGGATGAATTCTGGAAGATGTTTTAATTTTCATTCTGTTTTTATTGTGTTGTTTTTGTTTTTTCCTGCTTGCCAGCAAGTTTTAGTTTCTGTTATTTTTAGTCTCCATGTAGCATTCTCATGCCTTGTTGGCCTTTTTTGGGGCCCAGTTTTATAGAGGTGATGTTTTACATTTTCTGGTGAGCATGAAGCAAGAACGTAGCAGTGTTCCTCGGTCTTCGCAGGGATCTGTTTCAGATCCCTCTGATTCTGTCTCTTGGGCTATAGAATTTTTTGACTCATTTCTGTTTGCTCATCTTTGGGAAGGAGATCCTTTCTTAGTCTTAGGGATGTGGAGATGTTCCTGAATTAAGCCACAGACTCCCTCAGGTTTTAAAAATCCTGTAAACCATTGCAGGGCACTGAACTGCTCTTGCAGGAAAAGAGAAACACTAACTATGGCATCAGAAAAGCCACAGGGGTTGGCAAGACTGGCAATCAACAAGTTTCGTGGTATCAATTTGCAGAATTTGGTGATGTGAGCATTGCAAATCCAGTGTGCAGCCTCTGAGCAGTTTCCTGCATCTGTGTTTGAAGGGTTCCTAGAGGAACAGCTCTGGAAGGGCAGGCTGTTTGTTCTCAGCAGAAAAAATAGAAGGGGCCTTACTGCGGTCTGCGTTGAGGTCTAGGCTTAATTTTCATATTATACAGTCACTTGGTATTGGGAGTCGCGTTTTAAGCCAGCGAAGAGATGTGGTGAAGCTCAGAAGTGTTTTCAAAGCCTGGGAAAGTGTAAATTAGAATCAGTGTAATTGATCTAAGATGTTTATTTTCTGGCTTAAAAACACTTTAATTGACATTACTTGGGTGCTCTAAGGCCCATTCTGTCATATCTCTATTTGGTTTGATTTTAGTTTAATGCTTTTTGTCTTATTTTTTTTCCTAATAAAAATAGGAAGCTATGCAAGGACAGCTTTTAAGAGAGATTTTGCTTACTGTGCATTCAGAAGCCAGTAGTATGCTTTTGAGGTGAAATTTTATTACTTTTTTATATTTTTTTATCTAAGTTTTTATGAATCAAGAAAAGTTATAAAACAAATACATTATACTTTTTTAACCTATCCTCAAATAACTTTCTTTTTACACTGTTTTTATTTTTATTTAAAGTGCAATTTAATGTTAACCTTCCTAAAATACCAGTTTAGTGCTATGAATAAAACAGAAAAGTTCTTCCTTGAGAAATTGTTGGTTCTAAAGATTTTTCCCCCAATAAAAATGTTTTATTTTAAATGATTCTTTAAATAACACTTGTTCATTATAAAGACTATAATAAGTACAATTGTAAAGAATAAAAAAATTCCTTGATATTCTGTTTCTAGAAGAACTTCAATTAATATCTCAATGACAGGCATTTCCGGAATTTGATTTTGCAAGTGTGTACATCACACACACACACACACACACACACACACAAAGCCTTAATAGACTAATTTAATAAAAATACCTGGATCATATTGTGTGGACTTATGTATATTTCCAACTCAAAACCGCAAACTCTTCCAAGTCATCAGGCATAGCTTTAATTTATTCTTTTTAATGAGTGGGTATGGATCAAGCCACTTCCCTTTTGATCTTTGTTTAGGTTCTGGGCAACCACAAACAATTATTTACCAGACTTCCTTGTCTACATATCCTTATGTATGGATACCTTCATCTCTATGGGATAGATTCCTAGGAGTGGAATCATCGCAGAAGGTTTACCTATTTCAAATTTTAATGAATTGCTTTGCAAATGCTATATATTGCTTCACATTTTATTCAGGTACTTTCAGAAACATTTTGTCTAGTTTTAAACTTTAATAACTGATAATTATGAAATTGGGGATTACCTTCTCATTTTCATTGTTCAAAGCAAATGGTATGTTAAATTCTGTATGTTAAGTTTATATATATATATATATGTGTGTGTATATATATATATATATATATTTTTTTTTTTTTTTGGTAATGAGGATTGAATCCAGGGACACTTAACCACTGAGCTGTATCCCCAGCCCTTTTTTGTTTCTTATTTAGAGACAGGGTCTCACTAAATTGCTGAGGTGAGGCTGGCTTTGAACTTGCAATCCTCCTGCCTCAACCTTCCAAGCCACACATGCCACCAAGCCTGGCGCGCGAGCGTGTGTTTGTGTGTGTGTGTGTGTGTATTTTTATTTTATTTTATTTTATTTTTGCCATGGTACTCCACTTCTCTGTTTCTCAAGGTCTGGCCAATGTGAGCATTTAATCCCTGGAGCTTTTTATGACATCTGCAGAGGGCGTATCTGTGAGCCTTTGCATGTGGACTCTTGTCTTCTTCCACCCTTCTGACATGCTTCACAGACATGTGAATTCTAGCAACGGACGAGAAGAGTAGACTCATTTCTTCCTCTGGAGGCTGCAAATTGTTTAACAGTTTGGGCAAGGGACTTCTTGTTTCAGTAACTTGTTGCCAGTTGGATCTAAGTTGCTTCTCCAGTCCCTCAGCATTTTATGTTTTTATTTTTCTTTTATTCTGAGTCACAGTATCCTGCTGTGGTTGGTTCAAAGGTTGTTGCTGGGCTACTGAAGGTGAAGTCTGATGTCAGGGACCTGATCCATGGCTAAGCTAAATCCTCCCCCATCCAGTCTTTCCTGTTTTCTGGGTCTTGTTTCTTCCTTGACTACCCCAGCATTTTTCTCTTGGTCCCAGTATTCTGGAGGGACGCCCAAGGACAGTTCTAGGTTATCTGGGTGGACTCTCTGAGTCCCAAGGCCCTTTCCTGGCCTAGGAAGCAGTTTCCTATTGAGCTGTAGTGACTTGGTGGCTTTGTTCTGTGCTGACTTGGCAGTCGCCTCCTTCCGGACTCCTACAGATTCTCGCTGCTTCTGGTTCTTGCTGAAGGAAATCCTGTCCTCCAGACCTCCTTCTCTGTTGTGGTTCTACATCTCCTGACATTCTGCCTGCAACTGGCCTCTTTTATTTTTTTATTTTTAAGAGAGAAGGACAGTGAGAGACAGAGAGAATCCATTTTTATTGAGTTTTTCACATGGCTATCATTGCTCTGACACTTGGTTGTGTATGTGGTGCTGGAGTTTGAACCCGTGTACTCGCTCATGCTGGGCAAGCGCCATAACTGCCAAGCCAATGCTCCAGTCCCGTGACTGGCCTCTTTTGAGCATCAACTCAGAATCTTAGTCTGTGAAGGCATTTTAGAGACCTTTGCCTGGTCACTCTCACTTTGCCAATGGGGAATTAAAGCTTTGGGAGGGAGAGTAATTTATTTGACTGAGTTAACTCTGTTGGCTTGGCAGTATGGATTTTCATATGCTATATTGGATACCATAAAATAATAATTTATTTATTTATTTTTTGCTTGTGTTTGTTAGTGGTAGATCTCATAGTAAGCCTGAGGTTTTCCAACCTTCGCTGGTTGACCTAAATGACCTCCCCCACTGCTCTGTCACTGCAGCTCCATCTCCTCACTGGCCAGATACTTGAGGGTACCAATTTGGCCTTTCCTGCTCTACTGTCTCCCTGGAGCTTTCCACCATGAAGAACAGTGCCACTTCCTGGGCCTTGAAGCGTCTTATTTTTCTCACTATTTTGGTGCTGCTGGAGGATGTTGCTGGTAACTTAGTCTAGGCAAGTCCCCATCTTCTAAAGCTCATTTGCTCACAAAAGCCTGGGCTCAATAATAATTGATAGTCACTTGCCCTATCAAGCTCTCAGCTCAAGACGACAGACATTTTATTAGCTCAGGGGTCAGAGTGTGTGGGTGATGCTGTCTTTTAAAATGTCATACTGTTGATTCTGGCTTAGAGATTAGATTCAGAAGGGGCTTTGACCTGAAATCAACTTCTGGATCACATGTTTGCTTTGTGAAAATTTGTTTTAGCAGATTATATTAGTATTGCCTGTGTCTAACTGCCCCCTATCGGGTGTCTCTCTGCCTTTGTTTGGAGCGGTTCTTGCTGAAGTTGACTTTCTTTTGTATTTTGCTTTCTGTTCACTTTATTTGATGTTTTCCTTCTTTCCCTGCGTGGTCCTGCTTTTCTTACTTTGCCTATTTGCCTTCTGAGGGGAAAAAAAAATCCAAAGCAACATGCTCTAGCCATGGAACAAAGAGGACCATGGTGACTATTTACCATGCCTGGCTGGCAGCCACAACTGACAATTCCTGTAACATCTTGAGCTCCTTAGCTGCTGCAGGGGATTGCTTGATAGTTCTGGCAGGAGCCGAAGGGAAAAACCACTTCTCAGACTCTAGCAAAAGCTTTGATTTAGAAACTTTATATAAATCCTCCACTAGATTCATCCTTGTCCACATTCCAAAAGAAACAGTACCCTTTCTTTTCAGCACAGTGGCAATTCATGGTGTTCCCTGCTTCTGTCGCCACCAAGTTGACAGTTTTCCGAAGATAAAGCCTACAGCCACAGGAAGCTGCGGGAAGAGGAGTCTCTGCGCACGTCTTTGAAGGACTTTCTTTCTGGGTGTGGGCTTGAAGTTCTGAGGGTAATGAGTACCAAGCGTTCTGATGTTGCCTCATTTGCCATATTTCAGTGATAGCCCCCTCGATTTTGGGTAATGTGCAATTTTGTACTTTTTAATAAGGAACTTGAAATATTTGATGTTTTTGTTTGATTTTTAAAAATACATTACCATCTAAGCAAATATTTTAGGCCAGATGGATATCAGTTAGAGTTTTTGCTAATAGAGCTTTTATTAGAATAAATAAGACGTGTTTCAGTCCAAATGCTTTCTTCACATATTCTGGGAAGGCCTCTGTTCTAGAAGATGTGACTGTAGCTATATTACCTTACCAGTAATTCCTCCTCTCCCACAAGGCTGTGCATGCTTTGGATAAGTTGTCTTAGTTCTTGCCTCCTCTTTCTCCCCATAAGTTAGTACAGTCTGATTTTAGTACTGTTATTTTTGTTGAAACCAGTCTTAGGTCTCTAATTTTTTTCTTCTTTAATCTAAGGTGTCTTTTTCTTAAGTCCCCACTTAGTGCCATGTGCTAAGAGAGCAGAGTGAGAAACAAGGTTCCAGGTACCACTCTCTTCCAATGCACTTGAGAGTGGGGTAATAGACAATGAGGAGGAAGACAAAAAAACGGTGAGAGTTTCAGACAGTGGTGAGTGTTAGGACAACAGAACACCATGCTGTGGGAGAGAATGATGTGTGTATGTGTCACCAGAGAGAGGGATCCAGGATCCTCTGGAGAGTGTCCTGGGAGAGGGATCAGAAAACAAAGGCCCCATAGTGGAAAGGAATTTACAATTTTGAGAGACAGTGTAAGGCTAGTGTGTGCATTGTGAGGGAGAGGGAGGTGCAGGTCAGGGGCAGGGCCAGGTCCTGGTCCTGGCTGCTGGGCCTGCCCAGGGATCTCTTGAGAAGTCCCTGGGCAGGGGCTTGGAGGGAAGCTGTGTGGTCTGATCTATTCCTGAAAAAGTCCACCTTTGGAGTCTAAGAGCCCTGCTGGCTCCTTTCCCTGATCTGTGTCTGCTGAGTTTCCCTCTCCTACTGCATGGGTTTCCCCAGGGCCCTCTCCTCCTCGCCTAGTGCATAGTGAGCTCATCTACTCTTGTTATTTCAACCAGGACTCCTCCTGTGTGGCCCTCCTGTCCTGCCCTCTGCCCTGCCTCTCCTCTGATCACAACTGGCCTGATTGCTGTAACCACTAAGTTACCCAGTCTGGGCTTCAAATCCAGACAGTTATATCTTTCAAAACATTTTTAAGTTCTTCTCTAGAGCCTCCCCCTTTCCAGCTTCCTGGTTTCTGCTACCAAAGACTGTTCTCCCAGGCATCTCATGCTCAGCTGGAGTTTTCCTCATTACTCCACCTTTATCAGCAGCCAGGATCTGTTGATGTTCAGCGTTGTCCTAGCCCTCCTCTGCCATAATCCTATTTCAGCTTTGGATTATTGCCTCGGGACCCTTGGAGTTCCATTTTCTTATGCTCTGTGAACACCTTATTCATTGCATATTGGTTTTTCCCTGCAGGCATATCTGCATATCTGTGTATACCTCACAAAACTTCCTAAATTTTTATTTTATACATCTTTTATATATTCCATATAGTACCTCAAATTTGTAATTAAGTCACAAATTCTGGGAAATGTTCCTCCAATCCCCAAATTTACTGACCATTATGATTATAGACACGTCCTGCTTGACCTTCCCCCTCAGTCTTTTTGTACACCTAGAGTATACAAAATAAATAAATAAAGAAAGAAAAACCTAAATGACTGTCCTCATCCCAGAATAGTGATGGTCACATACCTACTGGGAAAACACAAATAAGCAAACAACAAAATTAAAGACTGCTTTAGGACGAACCTTGGCCACTGTGTATTGAATGGAACTAAATTAAAACCTTGCATTCATTCAACAAATATTTATTGGGTATTTAGCATTCATCAGGCACTGGACTAGTATTGGAAAACCAATGGACAAAATTTTAAAAAAAATTTTTTAAAGGACAGTGAGAGAGAGAAAATCAAATTTTATGGAGTTTTTCACATGACTTTCGTTGCTCTGACACTTAGTTGTGTACGTGGGTGCTGGGGTTTGAAACCGTGCACTTGCGCATGCTGGGCAAGCACTATAACCACTGAGCCACCGCTCCAGCCCAAGAGACACTAACCTTTGAGGCATGCAGTTCCTAGCTGAGCACTAGAATTTAACAGTTAAGGAAGTGCTGTTAAAATAGCATGGAATGAAAAGCTGGCTTTCTCTAATGGAACATTTATGAACAGTCTTCTAACTCAGAAAAGACTTTTTTTGCAAGCCATGTCACGTGAGCTCATTTTTAAAAAACCCCTTTCTTTAGCGTTCTTTACTACTGTCTCCCAGTACTCAAAGTTATTTTGATCCACATCTTTGGAAATAGAAATTGAGCAACTGCTTTATTGTTTAGAGCATCTTGTAGTGCCCTGCGGGAGGTTTTCACGCATTGGCTATTTCATCAGGACCTCACTTTACTGGTTAGTGGTGGAGATAAACCTGGCCACGTAGGTGACTTACATGTTGGCTCACTGTTCAGATATTATGTGCCTGCTACTAAGTAAGGTATAGACAAGAGCAGATCCACGTTTTTGAGGTCTAAAGATTATGCCATTTGAAGGGTTCCCTTTTGGAAAATGAACATAAAATTGTGAATACAAAATTAGATTGAAAGGGGGCTGGAGCAGTGGCTCAGTGGTTACAGTGTTTGCCTGGAATGCACAAGTACATGGGTTCAAACCCCAGGACTGCATATACAACGAAGCATTGGAGCAATTAAGGCCACATGAAAAACTAAATAAAATTGATTATTTTTCCCTTTTTTATTTTTTCTCTCTCTCCCACTGCCCCTCTTTCTGTAAAAAAAAATTACTTTGAAAGTAAATGTGATAAAAAATTACAAATTTAAAAAGCTGACCAATTTCATAGTGATAAAAACAAAATCTTAATTCTGTTTCTTCTCTAGATTCAGAAAATATCCTCAGACATTCCAGTGCCCCTCAACAGGAAGAGTGTGTCTGAGAGGAAAGGGAATGGAAAAACAGAGCAAACTTAACTAAAGGCAGTTAAGCTATCTGCCCCACCTTGCTCCACTGCCTTCATCCTACACCCCCATGTAGAATACATTTATTTAATTTTTTTCAGTAATAATTCACCCAAAGCACTGAGTGCTTCTAAACACCAGATTAGAAGCTATTTTGCTGATAGTCCATCTTGTTGTTGTCTCTGATGGTCACCTGGTGACTACCCCAGACTTGTACAGGTCAATCTCTGTCCCATTTTGAAGAGTATCTTACTGTTGAGAGCATATTTCTTAGGGTCCTCCCAGGATTTGGAAGAAAGCTCAAAAACCCAGAGTCCTGAGGTTTATGAGATCAAGGTTTTTACAGAAAGAGAAAACAGGCTATTCTGCCCTTGAGGATCACCAGTGGCAGACGATTGCACCATCACAGATGTGGCTTTGTGTGCTAATTATGATAAGGGGTTGGATGAAGACATGCTGGGGCTGCTCCTGAAACCACAGGAGGGGCTCAAGGAATGCTTTTCAGGGGAGGCTACACAAGAATTGGTGCAGAGCAGTTAGTGGCGGGTGACAGACTGGAAAGGCGTGGGCCAGGGAGCTGGGATGTCTGAGAGAGGGCACATGAGCTGATTGGCAGATTGGATGGGAGGAATGCCATCAGCCTGGGAAAGAAGACGCTGCAGCCCTCACACCTCCATGATGGTGAAGCTGGCCTTGGAGCCAGGTCTTCTGACTCCCACTGTACCACAGGATGTGACGTGCCAAGCATCCTTTACTTAATTTTGCAAACTTTTTTTCCTTGTCTAGTGTAACGAATAAAAACATCAATCTTTTCTGATACATGGTGGAATTACTGGGAGCAGAATAGGCAGGCCAGATTTCTCCCCTAAAGCTGTAGGGGTATGTATGTATGTATGTGTGTGTGTGTGTGTGTGTGTGTGTGTGTGAAAGAGAGAGACAGAGAGAGAGAGAGAAAGAGAGAGAGAGAGAGTTTGATTTAGAAACAACTGCAGGCATGGACCATGTCAAAGACTAAGGTTATCTTCTAAGTCATGCAAGATTTTTGTGCCTCCTTGGTATTGAAAATGACAGCACTGTGGATTAACATATGGAGGAGATCTGACTCTGCCGGTGAGCTGGGTATGGGACGTGCTAAGCACAGGGGGAGTTGATGGGAGGGAATTTTAAAACCTGGGTCACTAAAACAGAGTACTTTTAAGAATTGACATTATCATTTGTTGTTTAGCATCTGGCTATGGTTATTGAAAGTGACTTTCTAGGAAGAGGAAGCATAGCTGCTTGTATTCCCTTGAGAACAGATAACAAAAAAACTACAGAACAAAATGAGGTGATAACTGTATTCATTTTTCAGCAACGAATTTAATACAGTTGATTTACTACAGTTGCATTAGTTAAAACATTAAAGCATTAATGTATTCAGAGGTACCCACTCCCTCATAAATTCATTTAAGAAAATTTGTAGATTTAGGAGAAATCATAGATTTTGCCTTTAAACTCTCCATAAAATGTGAGAAAGGAGTTGCACATATTTTGGTAAGAAGTTGAAAACACATTAAACAAATCTGAATATAAAACTACCCCAAGGACTAGTGAACAAACAAAATTTGAATGACTTTTTGGGGGTAGGAAGTTCAAAACTGGTTGTCCTAGTAACACAGTTGTCTGTATTTTGAACTGTGACCTTTATAGTTCTTTACACCTTTGTTTTATTTTATTTTATATTTTGGCACCAGGGATTGAACCCGGGAGCAGTTAACCACTGAGCCACATCCCCAGCCCCCCACTTTTTAAAATATTTTATTTTGAGACAGGTCTCTCTAAGTTGCTTAGGTCCTTGCTGTGTTGCTGAACTCACGATCCTCCTGTATCAGCCTGCTGAGTCACTGGGATTACTGGATGCACCAGCATGCCCGGCTTATACCTTTGTTTTAGAGAAGTTACCTGAATATAAAATTATTTTGTATCAGGAAAATGTCTTCTTTAATAAAACTCAACGGTGAGCATGTAATAAAGGCACTAAACTCTATGTTTAAGTATTTAGGTTTTCAGCCATTAGATTTGTTTGCAGTGAGAGTTCCCTGGACATCTCCATATATTCTTGAATTTTAGACAGATATCTATACATAGTTGATTAACATCCTCTAGGGACAGAGGATGAAGCATCCAAAATCCCTGACCTAACTCAATAGGAAACCTTCCCCCAGGCAAAACAGGGAAGAAAATAGGCCACATTATGGACAGCTAGAATTTGTTGGTGGAGTTTCTTTGGGTAGCTGCTGTGTTTTTAGTGGAAGCTGTGATGACTGGAAGTGGAAATTATCCATTAAATTACATGCAGTCCTTTATTAAAGAATGGGAGCATGGGATATTTTTGAAGCCTTTTTAATGGTGGACAATTGCCAGTATCTTCAACTGCTATGAACAAGTAGATAAATTATGTTACATTTATATACCTGCTCTAGCCTCCTCTCATCACCCATAAACCCTGACAATTGCTGATCTCTTTTTCATCTCTATATTTTTGTCATTTTGAGAATGTTGCATACATGGAGTCATACAATATGTGATACTTTGAAGTTGTCATTCTCCCCTAAACATAATACCCTTAAGATCAAGCCCACTTGTTACACGTATCAGTATTTCAATTTTTTTTTTTGGTGCATAATATTCCAGGGTATGGGTGATGGGTGTCCATGGTTTGTATAACTATTCAACTATTATAGAACATTTTGGTTGCTTCTAGATTCTGGATATTATAAATAAAGCTGTTATGAACATTTGTGTATAAGTTTTTCCTTTTTAAGAGAGAGAAAGAGAGTGAGAGAGAGCTAAAGAGAGAATCGTTCTTTTTAAGAGAGAGGGACAGTGAGAGAGAGAAAGAGGGAATCATTTTATTTAGTTTTTCATGTGACTTTCGTTGCTCCAAGACTTCATTGTGTACATGGTGCTGGGGTTTGAACCCGCATTCTTACTCATGCCAGGCAAGTGCTGTAACCGCTGAGCCACTGCTCTAGCCCCCTAAATCAATTTTAATTATTTTTTCATCTAGTTTTAGTTATTCTGACACTTAGTTGTGTATGTGGTGCTGGGATTCAAACCTGGGTCCTAGCGCATACCAGGCAAATGCTCCACCACTGAGTCACCACTCCAGCCCTGCTGGGTATAGGTTTTTGTTTGGACATACTTTTTGTTTCTTTGGTGTGAATGCAGGAGTGTATTTGATGGGCAATATGATAAGTGTTTGTTTAATATTTTTTGGTACCAGGGATTGAACCCAGAGGTGCTTAACCACTGAGCAACATCCCCAGTCCCCCTTTTTTAAAGAGAGAGAAAGAGAGAGAGAGAGAGAAAAGAAGAGAAGAGGAAAAAAGAGAAAGAGGGAATTAAAAATTTTATCTGGCCTTTGTTTCTCTAACACTTAGTTGTGTATGCGGTGCTGGGATTTGAACCCAGGTCCTTGTGCGTACCATGCGTAAAGTGCTTCAACCGATGAGTCAACTCTCCAGTGCCACGAGCCCATTTTTAATTTATTTTTAAATTTTGAGACATCGTCTCGCTCAGTTGCTTTAGGGCTTTGCTAAGTTGCTGAGACTGGCTTCAAGCCTGTGATCTTCCTGTCTCAGTCTCCTGAGTTGCTGGGATTACAGGCTTGGGGCACTGCTCCCAGCTCATCATTGTTGATTCTGATAAAGTATGTGTAAATATTTTCTCATGTTGACCTTCGTTAAGTGCATAGTTCAATGCGTTGACTACATTCACTTTGTTGTGCAGCCATCACTACCAGCCAGCTATCTCCAGGACTTTTTTTTATCTTCCCACATTGAAACTCTACCCATTGGACACTACCTCCCCATTCCTTCCTACCCCTTAGCCCTGGCAACCCACATTCTTCTTTCTCTATATTTGACTACTCTAAAAACATTGGTGTACAGGTATCTGTTTGAGTTCTAGCTTTCAATATTTTTTAGGTTTATACCTTCAAGCAGAATTGCTGGATCATACAGTAATATTATGTTTAACTTTTAAAGGACTGCCAAACTGTTTTCCATAGCCGCTGCACCATTCTACAATCTTGCCAGCAATGCACCGGAGTTCTGTTTTCTCCACATCCTCCCTAGCACATATTTTTGGCTCTTTTTGGTTTTGCGTAATGGCCGTCCTAATGGGTGTGAAGTGATATGACACAGATTTTGATAAAGATGTTTTAAATGATTATGTAGCCATCCCTAGAGTAAAAATTTTTGATTAGGACTTCTCAAACCTTTGTAATTACAATCAATTTTCACCCTACCTCAAGGTGAGGTTACCATTGATCTATACTGCCCTCTGAAATTATAGGCCTTCTTCACGATCTGAGTTTACCTGAATCCTGAGTTGAAATATTAAGTTCATGTGGTAAGTTCAAACAGCAAAGCTTACTCTAAATCTGTGTGAGTGGAAAAGTGAGAGTTCAGATTAGCAAAATATATAAATGTTTTTATGCCTAAAAAGTTACTCGAATCCAGGCAGAGAGCCAGTGTTCAGAGGAAGGAGCAGTTTAGAGAGGGGATCTCTGATTTTAGGTCTGCTGGCACACAGGCATCTCAAAGTAGGGAGAACTCAACCAGTCCAGAACGCAACGATATGCGTTGTGGTTAAATTGGTGACATTAGGTTGAATTGCCTGGCTGGTGCTTAAGAGAAAGTAAGTTTTTATAATGCCTGGGAATCAAACCCAGGGGTTCTTTTTTAGGGTTTGGGGTTTTCATACCCTCAGTGTATTGATTCTTTTCTTTGATTCCAAGGAAGCAGCCCTTAGAGGGTGAGGGCAATATTAGGAGAGTCTTGGGGATTTCCTGCGGGACCAGGACTCCTGGAGGTGGCCACTCAGGGTTTCTCAGGCCCTGGGCTGGCCAGCACCAGGAGCCCAGGGAGGGGAGATCAGGTGGCCACAGGGGTCACTAAATACACGAGGCTTTGTCTTACCTGCTGCCTTCAAGCCACTGTGGAGGGAAGGTCATTGACTCAGCATCTTTTCCTTTTACTCTTCAATAATTTGAAAGTGTTTAAAATTCTTTCCCCATCCCCCAATTGCATGTGTGTATGTTGAGTTTTGCCCAGCTATGTCCAGAGGTATATGTAATCTTCACTCTCACTTTCCACAAGTCATGTTGATTGAAAAGAGACTTTTTCAAAATAAAAACACACAATATCTATTTGTTGGTGGGTGGCACTGTGGGAAGCGATTAGGGAGTTAAAGGGAAAGGCCTGCCATGGAGCTGCAGCAGCCATGGTGGTCCTTTCTCAGCGGTGCTTACAATCATGCCTCAGACATGTCACTTAGACAACAGGCATGAGTTTGTTAGAAGGTATTGGAAAAGGGAATAGGGGCCACTCTTAAGGGAGAGAGTGGGTCTGCTGAGAGAGGAAAGGAACAGCGTGCCTCTCCTGCCCTCCAGTTTTATTGAGGGCCCTAAGGGTAGTTTCCAGAGAATCCCACCCAAATCCACCTCCTGACTTTTGACTGAGAGGAGGATGACATCTGACTTTCAAGTCTCCACTGTGTGTGACAACCCTAGGTCACTTTGGTCCATGCTGACCAGTTCTAATTGGAACATGTTCTTATAGATTTTATGGTCAAGAGAATTATCCTTATCTCCCAAAGTGCTGGGGCCTGATCCCCCTTCATCATAATTTGTATTCTTCTTCTTGGCATTTTGAGCCTGCATTTCTCCCGCAGATAACAGGTAGTTTGCTGAGAAGTGTGACATGTCCTGTCAACTTAAGCCAGGCAGGGATGCAGGTACATTGCTTTTTTTTTTTTTTTTTTTTTTTTTGGTAACAATTTTTTTTTTTAAGAGAGAAAGAGACAGTGAGAGAGACAGAGAAAGAATCAATTTTATTTAGTTTTTCATGTGACTTTCATTGCTCCAATACTTCGTTGTGTATGTAGTGCTGGGGTTTGAACCACGTCCTCACGTATGCCAAGCAAGCACTGTAACTGCTGAGCCACCACTCCAACCCAATAATTTTTTTTAAATTGTAGGTGGATACAATACCTTTATTTTATTTATTTATTTTTATGCAGTGCTAAGGATCAAACCCAGTGCCTCACAAGTGCTAGGCAAGTGCTTTACTACTGAGCTACAAGCCTAGCCCAGGTAAATTGCTTTTTAAAACAAAGAGTGTGAGGCTCAGCAGAGTGGGTCCAGTTTATAGAATTATTCTCTTCACCTCATGTTCCTCAAGCTCATGTCTGTCTGTTCCCTATCAGGGGAATGACATTGAGGATATTTTCTGCTGTGGCTAAGGTGGTTGGTTAGACGGGTGCTTCTCCCCAGCTGGACTAACAGATATATTACTATTTTGGCTTCATAAAGGTAAAGGCTGTAGTGAACCTACACATTGACCAGTGGATATTCTGGAAATACCTAAGGGATGCCATTTACCTGTTAGAAAGAATTGCTTCAGTCTCCTTCTCTTTAGGACTTGTCTTATGGAAAAGCTCAGTTAGGTGTTCTAGATGCAAACCTATCAGTGCAGAGTCAGAAAACCAGGCTGTGAGCCATTGCCAGTATTATTTTTATAAATTAAAGGCTTTTAAAAAGAAAAATTAGATATGAAACTAACTTAGAAATTATGGGGGTAACTTGAAACATGGTGTGACAACAAATTTCCTGACCCAAGAGAGCGCGGCAACTACCCAGGGTTACTAAGAATTATGGCACCTCTGAGAACATCTGACAAGAGAAAGCATACACACAAAGGCTCTTCCTTGTGTCTCCAGGAGGGTCGAATTTCACCTTGCTTTACAGCTGTTAAATCTCCTTGATTGGGGGTTTATGATTAGCCAGCAGGTTCAGTGACCACCATGGTATCACCATCTCTGGGCTGAGGGCCTGGCATAGCTCACTGTCTCTAGCAACACGTTGGTCTCAATGTCGTGAGTTTCCATACTGCTGTGTGTTAATATTTGACAGAGACAGGGTAGAGGGGACAGGAGGTTCACATACACAATCTGGGGAGGGCAGATGAAACCTTTTGGATATGTTGGAGGGTTTAATGTTTTTGGAACTGAGATATTAAGACATTTCAGAATGAAGATACTTCAATGAATGACCTTTGACCTCTTTCCTACAGGTAGCAATCAATCCCATGAATTGCTTTGTCTTCACACAGTGTTTAAAATAGAGGGGGAAGGAATCAATAATCCCAAGATCAATGGATAAATCTAAGGGGTATATAATCAAAAGAACTGAAGGCAGTACATTAAAGAGTACCTTTCTATGTGCACTGCAGTACTAGTTGCAATAGCCAATGTAACTTAAGTGTCCACTAATGGAGGAATGGATTTTAATAATGTAACACACACACACACACACACAATGAAATGCTATTCAGTCCTTAAAAACTAGGAAATTCTGTGATTTGTGACAACATAGACGAATCTAGATGATATTGTGCTAAATGAGATAACCAGGCACAGAGAGACCAATACCATGTGATCGCACATATACAATCTATAAAGGTTGAATTCTTGGTATAAGTGGAGAATAGAATGCTGCTTACCAGAAGCTAGAGAAGGTAGCAGATGGAGAAGGGAAACATTGGTCAATGGGAATGAGATTTTAGTTAGACAGGAGGAATAAGTCTTGGTGTTCTATCACATAGTAAGGTAATTATAGATAATAGTAATGTATTTACATTGCAAAATAGATAAATGGAAGGCTGGAGAGGTGGCTCAGCAGTGGAGTACTTTCCTGGCATGCCCAAGGACCCAGGTTTGATCCCCAGCTCCACATACACAACTAAGTGGAGGAAAAAATAACAACTAGATGAAAAAATAAAAATTAACTCTCTAAAAATAGCTAAAAAGAAAGATTTAAAGTGTTCTCACTACAAGGAAATGGTAAATATTTGAGTTAATTTGGTAAAAGTTTGGGTTTGCTAATTAGCCTGATCTGATCACTTTACAATGCTTGCATGAGTCAAAACATCACATTGTACCCCATAAAAATATACAAGTATTATTGCAGTAAAAAGTAAACTATGAAAAATGAAAAAATGGAAAATAAATCATAGGTGGAGGATCTTTTATCCCTCAAGAGCCATTAACCCATGAGAATGGACAGAAGCAACCAAAGCAAGCAACCACTAAGTTAGGCTTAAAAACTCTAAAGTTCCACACCTTTGTCCCTCTTGCTTTGAATTACACCCAGCCTCCTTTTGCTCTGATAACCTTCTTTATTCAACCGTTGCTCTCACCTTCTCTGTTGATGCTAACTATCTGCACTCTGCCCAATACCTCTCTGTACAGCTTTTAATTATGTGACATTTGATGTGAGCAGTAAGCACCAGTGAGCACTCAGTAAATGATTATTGATGGAACTAATCATAAATACCAGAGTCAGAATCATCCTTCTCAATTTTCCCATAAGCTAAAGCCACATGGTGGCCATTATCCTATCTGGATTAGCCTCTCTCTCCAAATCTTGAATGTGCATGTTTATGAAAGAACAGCCATTTGGTTTTATCTGTGGGTTTTAGGGGATAGGAAAGGAAGTGGGAAGCAAGACAGCTTCCATAGGAGATATAGTTTTAGAGTCTTATAGGACAGAGGAAATCCAGTCTCTGGCCAGAGTTTTTAGGGATTATAGGCTAGCTTTTGTAGATCATGTTATCTTCACAGATGTTAACCTCCACTGATAGGAATGACCTTGGCAGTAAATGAAGCAGCTTATCAGCGCTTGTTAGGCAGGTCAGTGCAGACCAGTGACTCTCTCCATTATCTGCTTGGATCTGGGTTTCAGGAATGCTGGGTGTATGCTGCTGTTCAGAGATGGCTGCTTTATCAACATGGTTAACTTATCTTAACCCAGGTGGAATAAACTGTTTAACCTAGTAGGCTTGGGCAGAAGGTCCTGAAACCACCAGATCCCTAAGTGGAGATGAGCCAGGGAAGGGTCTGAGTTTCTCCTCACCCTGAATCCACATTTCCTCCAGTAAAGCTCCTTGGCTAGAAATAACCCAGAGAGGAAACAAGAAATCCAACTGTTGGCCTTAGCCTCTGAGGTAGACTATTCAAATGAAGACCATTCTAAATAATCCAACCAACAAGCAAAACAAATGTTCTGCATTTGGGAAATATTGGTCAATGGGAATGAGATTTTAGTTAGATAGGAGGAATAAGTCTTGGTGTTCTATCACATAGTAAGGTAATTATAGATAATAGTAATGTATTTATATTGCAAAATAGCTAAATGGAAGGCTGGAGAGGTGGTTCAGCAGTGGAGTACTTTCCTGGCATGCATCAAAGTTAAGTGTCCTGTGTGAAAAGTCCATCATTAAAAAGTTTCTCCTAGAGTTCATTGGTCACAGTTCATTTGCTTTTGCACCTGGGTGTGAGCTCTGGGAGGTGAGAGCTGTGGCTCTGCTCTATCCTACTGGGCTCAGGTCAGGTGCCTGGCACAGAGCAGGTGCTCAGCAACATGAACTAATGGAATGAATGAAGCGTGTGAAGGAGACTCACTTGTAGTCTTATATTTACAAATCCCAGATTTAAAGGAAGGTTTAAGTGAACTAAGAAGATTGGGAATACCACCCCAGTGTTTCCTGGATAAGACCAGAAGCAGTTGTTTAGAGGGAGTCAAGATGCTGTCAGGGGACAAACAGCTTCCCATCTTCTCCCTTTCCTCTCTCTTCTGTGCTTCTGCCTTGGCATCAGCCATAGGATGGCCTGGTGCTATGTACGAGTGATGTGTGACTGGAACCCTTAACATAATGGGTGGTTGAGTGAATAGGAGTGTCTTGATTATGGCAATTGAAATTGAACAGTGTGAGTCATATGTTGTTCAGATATTAGATGGCTCTTGAAGGTCCGTATGTTAGAGCTGAAGTTCTAATTTGGTGTTTGTTGGGAAGTGGTGGAATCATTTGAAAGTTGGGCCTAGTGGAGGGAAGTTAAGTGATTGTGTGTGTGTGCCCTTGGAAGAGGTATTCAGATTCTAGTTACCTCCTGTTCTCTCTCTCTCTCTCTCTCTGTCTTTTCTTTGTTTTTGTTTTTTTTCTGACTTCTTTGAGATAAAGTGAGCAGCTTTTCTGCCACATACTCTGCCATGATGTGCTGTCTTGCCACAAACCTAAAGCAACAGGGCCAAGTGACCATGGATTAAAACCTCTGAACCCATGAACCAAAATAAACCCTTCCTTCTTTGAAGCTGATTTTCTCAGGTATTTTGTCAGAGCAATGAAAAGCTGACTAACACAGAGTCCTTTAGCTTTATTCTTCTGTCTCAGAATTATTTTGGTTATTATTGTTTATCTTTCCATATAAACTTTAAAATCAACTTCTTGCTATCTAAAATAAAGCTTTCTGGATGGGGGTGTAGCTCAGAGGTATAGTGCTTGCCTAACATGTGTGAGGCCCTGGGTTCAATCCCCAGACTGAAAAAAAAAGTTTAAAATAAAGCTTACTGAGATTTTAATTTGAATTATATTAGATCCATCTATAGATCAAATTGGGAAGAGTTAACACTCAGTAATATTGTCTTCTAATCAAATCAAAATGGATCAAAACCTTAAGAAAAAAAATAAGGTCAACACTCCACATCATTCAGGAGCTGGCACCAATTTCCTTAACAAGACCCCCAAAGTGCAAGAAATAAAACCAAGAATCAATAAGTGGGATGCTATTAAACTCAAAAGCTAAGCACAGCTAAGAAATCAATTGACTATGAAGAGAGCACTTACAGAATTGGAGAAAATCATGGCCAGCTACTCCTCTGACAAGGGACTAATAGTCAGAATATACAAAGAACCAAAAAATCTTAATACCAAAAATCAAATAACCCAACCAATAAACAAAAACTTCTCAATGGAAGAAACATGAAAGACCAATAAATATATGAAAAGATGTTCAACATCTCTAGCAATCAGGGAAATGCAAACCAAAACTACATTAAGATTTTATCTCATTCAAGTCAGAATGGCAAAGATCAAGAATAAAATAACAACAAATGCTGGAGAATATATGGTGAGAGAGGAACTCTTGTACATTGTTGGTGGAGCTGCAGACTAGTACAACCACTCTGGAAAGCAGTATGGAGATGCCTTAAAAATTAGAGATGGAATCACCTTATGACCCACTCCTGGGTATTTTCCTAGAAGATATACAATTGGCATACCACAGCAGCACAGTTACATAAATGCTTATAGCAGCACAATTCACAATAGCTAAGTTATGGAATCAACCCAGATACTCATTATTAGATGAATGGATTAAGAAACTGTGATATATACAGACACACACACACATATACACACATACCCACAACTATATTACATATATGTGTGTATATATATATACAACTATAATGCACCAATAAAAAGAAAAAAAACTTGGGGTGGGGGGAGAAAGTTCCCTTCTACTCCTAGTTTATTGAAAGTTTTTTTTTAAAATCATGAATGAATGGTGAGTTTTGTTAAACCCTTTTTCTGCATCTATTGAGATTGTACTTTTTCTCTTTTGTCTGTTAATATAAGAAATTAAATTGATTAGTACTTTAACAAGGAACTAGCCTTACATTCTTGAAATGAACCCCACTGGTTGTGATGTGTTATGTTTTTTATGCATTTCGGTGTTTAATTTGCTAATACTTTATGTAGGAATTTGTATTTATGTTCATTGAGGGATGCTGGTCTGTAGTTTTCTTCCTATAATGTCTTTGACAGGTTTTGGTATCAGTGTAATTCTATTTTTTATTTGAAGAAATAGCTTCTTTATAAGTAGACCAGGAACAATTCATGCTTATGAAATGTGAGGAAACAAAATGAGAAACAATAGTATAATACCATAGGCAGCCCACCTGTTTCAGGTGAAAGCATCAGTCTCCTGATCTCTGTTCATTTTTCCCTACCTCTTGGTGAAACAGACGCTTTCTTATCCTCCATATTTGGCTTAATACCTACCGTGCCGGGACCAATGCAGGTGTATATCTTGTTACTAAAACTGTACCAGTCTTTTCCAAAGGTCAGGGTCTGAAAGTTCCAGCAAACCAGGACCCAATTTGCATAGAATTTTGCATGCATGTTATCTAGTGGGAAGAAATGGGAAATAAGTACTTGGAACTGGCACAAATTTTAGTGAACTTTTCCCTTGAAATTATCAGCATGCTTCCATTTACACAGAACAATAGAAAAGAGCTCATTAAACTAATAGAACAGAGGCATAGTTCAGTACTTGCATTCTAGGCTCTTAATCTATTCATGAGTTGCCCTTCTTTCAATTTCTGTTAGAGGAAAAATGGAAGGAAATAAATAAGTTGTATGACAATATAACTTTTTTCTGGGATTAGAGATCATAACTTTGGTTATTGACCTATTGGGTATAATTATTTAAATATAAATACAATGAATATTTGTTAAGAGGGATTTCCTTATTCACTGCTTATTGTGGTTTTCCCAAATATAATTATATCTCTTTACTCTTTAATTTGCAGAATGGAGAAATATAACAACCCCCAAGGAAATGAAATAAAATCAATATATAGAGATTAAATTTTATGAAAATGCAGTATTTGATGAAGTGGCTATTATTCTAACTGTGAAAAGATTCTTAACCTCCCCAAAAAGGCTTTCTTAAAGTTAGTGTGGAAAACCTATTTGTCAGGAACCAGACTGGGGAAACTCATTGCTGAAACCAATCCCAGGGCATCAGTTCCCACAGCATATATCCTCCTATGCAGTCTGCCATTTTTCTTTGACCTCTTGGCCTCTATCTTGCTTCTTCATTGTTTTTAAATATGCTTCTGGCTACTGCCTGGTACTGAGGACTCAGGGCTAAGTGTTAAGAGTCCCAGACGACATAGTTTTCTTACTGCCACAATGTGCTTTTGCTTCTTGGGATGGGTGTGGGGTTGGTTGGTGGAGACAGAGTGGTGGGATAAAAGCACAGGAACAGGAAACTGGGCCACTGGCATCTTTCCAGGTCTGTTGACTTCAATTCTGAACAAACAGGTTTCTGGCAGAGCTATTTGAAGTGTGAACTTGAAATATTTGTGAGCATTGCTACTCAGAATTCTGGAGAGAAAGAAATATGATGGTCTTTTCGGTGGAAGAGAGAAGAGTCTGTCAAGTTGTTTGTCTGATGGATTTTGTAATTTGGACATGACCATACAATTTTGCATGGGAAGTCAAATGTTTTCCAAAGAAAGGAATATGGATTAATAATATTTGCAGCCTTTGAACTGAAGGATCCCTTTCTCTCTTGTTTGGTATAATTCATGTTTGCTGATAGAGGTAGGAGAATGAGGGGGAGGGGGAACAAAAGGTAGAATAGCAAATGGATGCCTTTAAAGAGAAATTATTAGTTCGTCATGAGGGAAAACGAGGGAAAGGATGAAACTGGAAACATCTTGGATGTTAGCTCTTAGCAGGAGGATTGATCTGGGAAACTCAGGTCAAGCTCATCCTCCTGAAACAGTCCTGGAAGGTTGGGAATTTATTTGAGGCCCATGTGTCTCAGTTCTCACCTGTGGAGAGTGAGCACAGGAGTTGGCCATATGAAGTGCCTAGATCATCAGTGGGCACATAGTTAATTTAATATCATCATCTCTGGGACCAGATAGGGAGCTATTCAAGGTCCCTTGATAAGAACAGAATATATGAGGGTGGGGTTTAAAGAACAGTAAAGTGGTCTGTAGGTTTGGGTATTAAAATTCAGTGAGGTGGGAATATAGGGCTGAGACTCTCTGTGCTGTTACCCTGCTTAGTTTTTTTTTTTTTTATCAAAAAGTTGAAGGTGTAAAGAAAAATGAAACCAGAACTGATCACAGGTCCATTCCCAGGGAGTACTGAACAATAACATTGGGTGTTGAAATATGTCCAGGGGAAACTTCTATCCTCAGAGTAGAATGCCCAGAAAAGCCCAAGGTCAAAGGAGACAGGATGTACAAATGAAGATTATGGAGGGCATCTTTTGTATTTGCTTCATCATATATGTGATGGTATGTACATCAACACAACTTCTGGGTCATATGTCTATATGTATGTATATAGGACTCTGTGTGTGTGTGTGTGTGTGTGTGTGTGTGTGTGTGTTTATTTAGATAAACTGTATGCAGTCACATGTACAAATCTTAAGGGTACACATAAATTTTTGCAAACATATGTGCCTATGTCATGATCACCCAGATCAAGATTTAGCACCCCAAGACTCCCTCCTGACACCTCCCACTCATTCCTCTCCCCAAGGTAAATTCTGTTTAGACCAGAGATTATTTTCACAGAGTAAAGATTTAATGGAATGTTTTTCTTCCTAACATGTTAGGGTTCAGCAAAGCTCAAAAATGTTTAAATTAGATAGAAACGAAATAAGGTGAGATCTCAGATTATGTACTATTACCAACAAGTCCGTTCTCATCCTGGATACAAAGTGAATGCTAGTTCATGAGGTTTGTTCATTCTTATTGTTCAAGTGAAAACACTTCCCTTTTCGTGTGAGTCAGAGCTCTTAAGTGCAACCCACAGAACTCCGAGTTAGGAATAAAAGACAGTAAATGGAAGAATACTGGAAACTGGAGCTGAGAAAAAAGGAGCTACAGGAGGCCTGGCCACCAGAACCATAGCTGGAGTCTCTGCCTGTCCCAGGTGGATCTGGCTGTGGCTGCTCCCTCCTACCTCATGGTCTTCCTGCTGGTCCTTTGAATAATCTCTAAGGCCTCTGGGTCTTTGTGTCACTCACTTCAGATTCAAGACCAGGGAAGGGACATAAGTTGCTGAGCTTAAGTCATATGGCTGCCAAGGACCAGGAAAGGATATGTCGTCTACTTCCATATGTGAGGTAGAGTCTCTCCTGCCACCAAGACTCACACAATAGGTGATTGCCTCAAAATAGGAAGGAGATTTGGATGGTGTTCACACAAAAATGAAACAAAACAAAAGCAGAACAATCCCAAAGGCCAATATCCACAACACGCAAGCCATTTCTTGTATTGTTAATGTTATTTCATTATTATTATTAATGATATTTTAAAGTCATCATTTACTGTAAAAATATTTTTTTTTTATGAATACCAGGGATCGAACCTATGGCTGCTGTACCACTGAGTTATACTCCTCACCCTTTTTATTTTTTATTTTGTGACAGAGTCTCAAGTTGCTGAGGGTCTTGCTAAGGTGCTGAGGGCTGATCTTGAACTTGTGATCTTGTCTCACCCTCTTGAGTCTCTGGGATTACAGGCATACACCACTGTGCCCAGCTAAAATTGATTTTTTGTATAGATTATAGCACTTGCAAAGTATCATCATGTGGAATCTGGCTGAGCTGTTCTCTTGCATATGAATCCATTCTGGAGCTCCGAACAGTCATCTCTTAGGAATACCTTGACCTTTCAAATAAAATTATTTGGGTGTCATTTCAGTGAGTCTCTTTCAGAAAAAATATGCGTGCTTTGCAAAGATGTCTCACTTGTCCTGTAACTGAGAGCCCATGTGTCAATCAGAGTTCCCTCTTCATGTATCAGCTGCCATAGTCCTGTGGGTGCTAACACACAAAGCTGGGAGGTTGTCAGCTAATCTCCTCTCATTTAAAACACAGGCTTATATTTGAATTTGATTCACTCAACCATAAGAACTTAAAAGCTCACCAGGAGAGTTGGATATTTTTTTGCTTAAATTGATAAGCTGTGATGTACCAGGTACCTTTGTTTCCTAAATTAATCCTAATCATTAATTTATTTCTTAAAATATGCATTAGAATTACTGGTTTCTGTGTTTTGATGGTAAGTCTGCATGGTGTCCACATCAGTGTTCAGCTCAGTGTCCCTCCATAGAGGGAGTTTGGTTCCAGGACCCCCTGCAGATACCCAAATCTGTGGATGATCAAGTTCCTCATATAAAATGGTGTAGTATCTGCATGTAGCCTGTGTGTATTTTAAATTGTCTCTGGATTACTTATAATACCTAATACAATGTAAATGGCAAATAGATAGTTATGATATTGCATTGTTTATGGAATAATGACAAGAACAATGTCAGTGCATGTTCAGTGACAGAGGCAATTATTTCCCTGAATATTTTCCATCTGTGGTTGGTTGAATCGGCAGATGCAGAACCCGAGGGTATGAAAAGCCAACTGTAATGCAAGAGCCTGATTAGAGACACAGTGTTCTTTTTTCCCTTGTTATTTATTTGCAGCAAGATTGTACACCTGTTGTTGAACCTTCTGCGGCCTGGGTTTTGCTTGTTTGTTCTTTTGACTTGAGTAAATTGGGGTGAAGATCGTTCTCATTGCAGTTGCACTTCTCAGAGCAGTGGTGTCCTATTCACTTTGCTAGACAGTGCTGTGGCCCCAGGGAGATCCTCAGGTGGCCAGGTCTGAGCACGGAGCTCCTGCTAGTGTTTGTTTCTATTTGCTTTGTTATGGAAACACCTCTTCTGTCTTACCTGGCCAACCCCAGCAGCCACAGGCTCTTAGTGACATTCTTCAGACTTTCTCCGAGTGTATGTTTTTTCACCAAATGCCATAGTAATATCAGTGATCAAGGATGAAGGTCATTTGAAGGACTATTTGAGGGATTTTTGAGGACTTGGAGAAAATATTTGTTTCTGCTTTAATGAATTTGGCTTAGAGATATTTAATCAAACTAAATACTAAGAAAAAATTTATGAATCTTTATAAAGTTCATGTTTAGGATGTAAATCTCATGACTGAAAGATTCTCTTTACTTCCTGTGCTCAGAATTTCCACTTGTTTCTTAACTATAGAGAAGACACTGCTGGGGATGTGGCTCAGTGGCAGAGCTCTTGCCAAGCATGGCAAGGCCCCAGGTTCAATTCCCAGCATTGGAGAGGGGGAAACAAAAAGACCTTGC
The DNA here is from genome assembly GCA_004027875.1 of Aplodontia rufa. Classification (NCBI taxonomy): domain Eukaryota; kingdom Metazoa; phylum Chordata; class Mammalia; order Rodentia; family Aplodontiidae; genus Aplodontia; species Aplodontia rufa. Next base: position 5,705 of record PVKS010024123.1, on the reverse strand, counting down.
TGTTGCTAGGAGTGACCTGTTCACAAGCTTAGCATAAAGTGCACTCCTTATTTGAATAGTTGGTAAACTTAGAGTGTTTGTTGAAACGGAGCATCTAAAATGAGTTTTTTAAAGTCCTGAAAAATCCTGCAAGCAAATGCCCAGGCTTATTAATTAATATTATGGAACTCCATAATTTCATAGTTATAGCTTGTGGTTATACTCAGCTTTGTAAATGCAGGCCTGTTGCTACGCTGGCAAGTTAGTTAGCATGTTTGGTTTGCTCGTATTGTAACCCCAGCCCAAGATATTTTTGTCCTCCTTTCTGCCTTCTTCCTATGGCTATCTTCCTGGGAATCTGTGCATGAAGCTGGTTTTGTCAGTTGGATTGTTAAACTCCTTTATTTATCTGTCTTTAATCTTGTCCTTTGCATGGTGTAGCTTATCTCCCCACTCAGGTCCCTGTTGTGTTAGCCTCTGGTCCTTTCTTGGAATTCTCTTTGTCTAACATTAAGGTAGTGTTTGGGAAAACTGGAATGATGAAAGGACTTAGGGTATATACCATATATCAACACCACTACTAACAATGCAGAATATGATTGTGTTTTTATTTATTACTGAATGTTCTTTCATTCATCATGACATTTATTTACTCAGTGAAAGTTTATCAATTGCCACCTATGTATTAGGTATTGGAAATATAAAAAGAAACAAGTGCTTAATTTTCTGGGCATGAGAGTGGGCAGAAGAAAGAGAAACCATAGTTGCAGATATAAATGTGCGCGAGAGTCTCATGTGCATATGTATTATTGTATCAGTCAGAGCAGCAGAAACCTGTTGGTGTCAGTCCTGGAAATGATGACATTATACTGAAAATAGGAATTATGGTATTGGAGTTTGTCTCCTGTATGGTATTTAGCAAGATTACAGATCTTCTCAAGCTATATTTGGTAAGAAAAAATATAGGTTTTTTTATTTCTTTCTAAAGAAGGTTTAGGCCTCCTGATCCCCTGTCCACTGGGTAGCAGGAGATAACAAAATGAATCTATTAGAGTACGTGTGCTCTAATGCAGTGATATAATGGCTTCCTTCAGGTGTTTCATGATAATAATTAGATAGTATTCTCAGTCTCCCCAATATTTGACTTCTTTCCAGGGTGTGTCTACATAGGGAAAGAGTAGGGAGCCGGGGACAGGGATGTTAGTGGTTGGGGATTCCCTGACTTCATGCCAGTCCTCAATTGGCTTGTCCATGCTTGGGTGTCTGCTCACCTCTGTGCCTGCAGCTGTGAGGTTAGGTCTCCTTCAGCTGTGTCTGGGCCTGCCTGAGCACCTGAGCTGACCTTGACTCCACTTCCTCTCAGCTCTCGACAACACTCTTCTTGACGGACTCTGGCGCCTCTCTGACATATCCTCCACCTAGTCCACAGCCTAGAATGTCACATCATAATCTCTTACATCCTGGGGGGTTATCTTTTCTTTTGCTAGTGGGACTTGCTGTCTCGTGGTTTGCCAGCATTTTATACTCCCTTGGAAGGTGCACAGGACCATCTGGTCCTGTCTGCAGCGCAGCAGAGCTGAAGCTGTTGGGGGAAAGCTAAATGCAGCTCTTCCCGCGGCCTGGCCACTCTGGATTGCTGTGTTTACTGTGCTCTGACCATCCCCTGGGCTGATGCCAGAGCAGCCTCCCCAAATCACAGTGGGCCAAATACCACTGCCTCCTGGAGGGCCCAGAGCTTTCTGAACCGTTCCTTCGTTGTGTCTAGCAGGGCAATCAGGAGTCAGGTGTTCCCCTCCTGCCTCTGGTCCCAGAAGAGGTGAGTGTTGGGCTTATCCCCTTGTGGGCTCTTTCTCCTATTCTAAGGCAGCAAGCTTTATTCCTAGCCCTTTTATTCTTTAAAATCCATGATTTGATTTGGTTTTGATAAAGTCTGCATTTCTAGCTCATTGTTTTATTATAAAATCAAATTTAGGATGTCAGAAGATGATTCACCTCTTTTTCTTTTTGCTGTATTACTGTTAAAATGTCTCCTCTTCTCTCTGCTAGCTCCAAGATCCCCAAGGAAGTTGGATGCTTAACAGTGACATAAGAAAGATCCTATGCTCAAAGTGAGAAATAAAAAAAAAATGCACATCATAGTGTTTCAAACTTGTTATCATAATTGCCAATAACTAAGGAAAAACTCCTTTGTGTCAGTTGGAAATATGTGCATCACACTGTGAGTTTAGGGACCTATAAACTGAGGTGTATTAATGTCTAATGTGAATGCTGACCATTTCATAGCAGGCATGTATTCCTAGAGGCAAGGCTCTCTGTTGTGCCCTATTATAGTTTGATTCTCTGACATTCCCCAAAGGCTCAATGTGTTGAAGGCTTAGTGTCCAGTGTAGTTCAGAGGCAGAACTTTTAGGAAGAGATTGAATCATGAGGGCTGTGATCTCATGAGTGGATGAACAGATTATGGGGTGGCAGTGTTAACTGTTAAGATGGGACCTAGTTAAAAGAAGTGGGTCACTGGGGGCAGGTGTTTAATGAATATAACTTCTCTCCAACCCCTTCCCCACTCTCTTTCTTTGCATCCTGGATTCCACTGGTGAGCAACTTTGCTCTGCCATGTCCTTCTACCGTGATGTTCTGCCTCACCACAGGCCCAGAAACAATGGCGCAGATGACAGTGGACTGAAACCATGAGCCCAAATAAACCTTTCCTCCCTTGAGTTGTTTTTTCTCAGGTATTTTGCCCCAGCGATGAAAAGCTGGCTAATGTATGCCCCTATGATAGAAACCCCATTATCAAATAAGGCAGCTTACACTCATACATAGGGAGAAAATGTTACCTGGGCATTATATTCCTGACTATGTACTGGTTGCCATATATCGTTAAAGGCATGCTAGAAAGGACTGTGCAATGGGGGAGATCTGCCGTCTGCAGAGTGGGCAGGTACAGACCCTGCGATTAATCCTGCCTATCAGACCGTCTGTTACGTTACAGGCAAATAGTTAAAATAAAAAAGGGTTGTTGTAAAAAAAATGGGTTAATCTAACTTAAGAAGTTTTGAATATGGCAGTTTTAAGAAATCTTATGTATGAAATTTAAAATAATACTGGTATGCTTTTCCAGTTCTGTTATTTTAGATTATAGAGCTCATTTAATAATGATCATATTTTGTGGATAAAAAGAGTAAATGAGTGGACATGGTGTTTCATGGAGGCAGCATATCTTTTTCTTTGAATGAATGAATGACAGAGCCTTGGAGAGCTAAGACAGTTTGAAATGAGGGAGGAAGAGAAAGAAAGTGGTGTGTTGGAAGGTAGGAGAGGGGAGAATTTCATGAAGAGAGTAGGCATCAAAATTAGTAGACAAAGAGAGGCAACAGGAGATTGCATTTGTCCACTAAGACCCAGTGGTGGCTTTGGTCAAGGGGTGTCAGAAGTAGGATGTTGGCAAGGTGGGGAGACAGGGAAACACAAGAGAAGCGGAGTGGTGGGTGCGAGGATAGAATCTGACACATTGGAGCTGAGTGCACAGGAGGAGTGTGCAGAAAAATGTCCTTTTCCGAGACTTGAGGAAACGTGACAGAGGCTCATGGGTAGGATCAGGGCCCCGAATCCAAGTTTTGCCACCCTGTTTATTATTCTTTCTGCTGACCAATTGCTTCTTAAAAGCTGCACATAAATATGTGTATCTCAAAGTTGATGTCAGAAAACAACAACAAAACTCCTCAAAAAATAAATGAAAGTGCTAGCTATAACAGAATTGCAGTCACATGCACCTTGTCATTTTGCTGACTGTGTTAGGATATGAAGAACCTTTGGGGGAATTTGAAAGTCCCATGTTCATTCAAAGTGACAGCTTATACAGAGCTCTATTCTTAGACTTCTTCATGGCAGGAGAGATTGGAACTCATTCCGTTTATCATGAGTTTTAACATGAGATTAGTTTTAACATTGAGATTAGAGATGTCATTGCTTTAATTCTCACTCAGATGTTTGTTTTATAATCTAGAGAGCAGGAAGCTCTTGCATCTGGACTTTCTTCTTTTTTCTCTTTCCATTTGGCCTGGGGGGCCAGGAAAGCCAAAGCCTTAGGCTCTGATGAGCCTAAGGGAGGATGGGGATGCTGGAGTGGGAGAATGGGGCCATATCCCTGCCTTAGTGAGCGGGGGCTTTAGGGTATGAACTCCTACATCAGGACTTTGTGGACTCCTGTTGACCAGACTTCCTTCTTCACCCATCTCACTCCATTGTCTTCTGGAGTTGCTGCCTGTGGACACTGGAAAACTGGTAAAATGTTGAGAAACCAAGGAAAAGTCTTACTTAGATCCTGCCGAGTGTTCAGAGAGGAATAATCCAGACTCTGCTATTGAAAAATAATTAGGCAATAGCACACGCATTTATTAGACATATGAGGTCTCAGAGTTAGAAAGCTTGCTTCTATGCTAAACTGACTGTTTAGTAGGCAAAGGAAATGATTCACTGTGCATACGCAATATTAGCTTTTCAGAAGGGAGGGAAAGTGATAATTAATATTCTTGAATGTCCATAATTTACCAGACATCAACATGCTGACTGTTCTCTGTACCTTTTATCCAGTTCCCATGACTTACCCAGTATGCCGAGTATGATTTTCCCCTCTTTAAGTCTTGAAGAGGTTTCACATGGCATGTCCAAAGTCGCACAGCTGTTTGATGGTACTCTGGGACTACTAGAGTATAATGGCAATGAATTTAGGTGATATGGATGAATAGAGTGAAATGGCACCTGTCTCTAAGCTACAGCCCAAACAGGTTTCCACATTACTATTTTATCTCTTACCTGACTCTATCAAAATATATAATGTTTATCCTTATAAAGACCCACTTTGCTTTGAGTAGGACATGAAAATAATGGTTACAAATTTTCTTTCTCCTATCTATTCTTGGACATTCAGTTACTGATTTAAACTAAAAAATACCGCTTTTGATGCTAGTTTAGTTAAAAAAAAAACTGCTGAAAAAAAGGCAGATGGATCTCTATTTTATGATGAATTTTCATTAATTTAGAATTTCAGATTAAATGAAGATGAAAAAGGTTAAGTGTGTATATGTCTTTATTCATATATATTAACAAATAAGGTTACCCAAGTTTTAAAAAAGTCATTTTAAAATAGTGATCTGGTTTAATGAATAGGTTAAGGTAGTACCATTAAAAAAAAGTATACCTGTTAAAGTTTTAAAAACAATTTGGTATCTTAATTAGTCAAAGAATTCTTTCAGGAACATTAATTTGTTAGTCAGTTTTTCTTTTATAGTATGAAGACTTTTAGTCCACATTTTAATTTAAGAAATTTCGACATCCTTTGAAAGTGTCTAGGGAAGATTCTAATGCAATTGTTTTCTGGTAATTATTCCTGTACCTGTTCTAGTCCACTATCCTCTCTCATGTTCTCAGTCAAAAATGGAAACCATGCTTTTCCATTTTGAGGAAAAGAATATTTCTTAAGAAAAACAATTTCTTTTTTTTTTAGTTCTTTTTTTTTATTAGAAGTATATAGAAATACAGTTGAGGGGGAAACATTATCAAAACATTATCAATCAATGGATATAAACTTTGTTATTGAGGGGAAAAACCAGATCATGGATAACCACCTTGGATTTTACCTTTAGCAGTTTCCCCCAGAAGAACTCATGCGTTAAATGGATAGTTCGTGGAGGAATGACATCGGCTTCTGGGGTGGTTCCCCCACT
>PVKS010024122.1:0-31507 GCA_004027875.1 Aplodontia rufa | reverse complement strand
TTTGCTTTCTGGCCATCATGACATGAGCAGCTTTGTTCCACCAGGTGTTTCCCACCAAGATTCTATGCTTTGCCACAGGTCCACGGTGAGGGGGCCAGGTGACTGTGGACTGACAGCTCTGAAACCATGAGTCAAAAGAAAATTTTCCTTCTTTAAGTTGATTTTCTCAGGTGTTTTGTCACATCGACAGAAAGCTAAGAGTCCCTATTCCAAGCCTTGATCCCTGCCATGTGCCTCTCACCTACTGGGGGCACCCTATCCTGAGTGCCACCATTTCTCCTTTTACTTGGTGCCTCAGCTCTCAGGCCTGTACCTGCCTGTCCCTGGGTTCATTTCTAGTTCTCACCCCTTTCCCAGCACACCCAGCCCTGGGGTGATAACTGAACCTGAGATTGGGGTAGAAGAAGAGAAACTTTATTGGAAGGAAGGGCAGACCCAAGAAAAGGGGACGGTGGATTGCCTGGAGACTACAGGGGAGTCCCCAGGGGTGGGTGGCATCCAACGGCTGTGCCCAGAAGGCCTCTCCTGCTTCAGTATAACAGGGAGTCTGGTCCCCAGGTGCCTGAGACAATTCTTTTAAACAATTAAAAAACTTGTTCTAATTAGGCAAGACAACTAATTAGTTGTCCTAATCAGTTGACCTTATGACTGCTAGGTCATGGGGTCAATAGAGTTTAATCCCCTGCTTGCCAGTTACCCTAGCCCCTGAGGTCAGGTGTCAAATTACAGGCTCAGATAAATTGAAGGTAAATATAATTGTCTATTTTTAAGCTGTTCATGTTTAATGTCACAAAAATGTCCTCCTGGCATCATAAAACTCAGTGTCCAGTTCATGCTTTAGTCATGCTCTCCTGGCCCTGGCCTTTTCACTCCCTTTCGTCACACCTACTCTTCTTCCTGCTAAAGAGTCTACCTTTGACCTCGCTAGTTTCTCTCAATCTATCAGCCCCTTCCTGGCTTTGCTTTCAGCTTCCTCCTGCCCCTCTCCCAAGGTGAACACACCCTCATTTCCCAGAGACCCTCAACAGTTCTCTGCCATGCTTGGCCAGCCGAGCGCCAAGCCTGGACCAAGCACCCATCCCTCCACACCCCAGCACCTGGATGCTGAGTGGCCCTGGAGCCAAGCAAATGTGAGCATAGCAGCGGCATTGTCTGCAGTCCCCAGGGCTGCGCTCCCAATGCCACCCCTAAATCTGGGTTCCCCTCTGTGCCCTCAGAGCTGCCATGCTTACCCCTTATAGTACATATAAGGGGTACCACTATCATCAAGTGGCATTTTGTAGGTAGATGTGAAATGGTGTGCAAGGAGTATATGAGTGACTTACTTAGAGTGTGTGGGGGTCTCAGGTTCAGATTTCTTAAGGAGCCAGGGGAGACTGGGGAACATGGCTGGATGTATGTGGTGGGTTTTGGTCTTGGTTTTGGCAGAAGGCATGTTCTGACAAAAGATGTCACCTTCAAGTATGAACATGCCATCATTGTCCAGGTTCAGCAAAGCACAAAGCCCTTCCCCGTTTGGAGGTGGCAGAGTTGGGTGTTGGGGCAATGTGTGCACAGAGTGACTAAGCCTGTCGGGACAGACTCACTGGTAGGTCCTTAATAAACCAGGAGCACATGTGACTCTGCCGTGCTGAGCCTCCCCTCTCCCCATGATTGGGTCTGCCTAGCTCATCCTGGCCCTTGCACAAGTCCTGCTTGAGGGCCCTGGAACTTGAGGTACCCACTCAGAGGCAGCCAGACTGGCTGTGGAGTCCACAGACAGAAATGTCAGATCAGAGACACAGCAAGCATGGATGATCTTCCTGTTTCTTCTCTGAGACCCTGTAGCAGGCGTGGAGATTACCACCACTGTCCAGGGAACAGGGTCTAGGTTGGGGGGTCCGCATAACCTCCACCATACAGGCCAAGAAATTACAGAAAATGTAGCTTTTAAGCTTCCGAGTAGATAAGACATGTTGCTCTGGGGTCAGGGAGCACTACAAATGTTCAGAGTCTGGGCTTTGCCTGTGCCTCCAGTTCCTGGGTAACGAACATTGTAGCCACTAGAGGGTGCAGAGGCCCCAGAAGTTGTTTGTCAGGACTGCTGCCAGGAGAGGAATGAGGTATCCAGGAAGAGAGCCCTGAGAGAACAAGCAGACAATCCAAGTATGATGCCAGGACGGCACTTTGACATTTCAAAGTCACTGTCATTATCTCCAGCGCTAAGGGCATTCATGGATTCATGGACTCGGGAGGGGCCAGCTCTGAGCTGGTAGGCTCTGGGAATTCAGACTTCGATAAATCCATTTGGATCCTGGAGCAACCACAGCCTTGACTGCTAGGCACGTCCTCAAAACTGCAGTTCCGGGCAGGGTGTTTGTGTGTGACAGAAGGACATGTTGAAAGAGCATGGCAGGGACACACAGGATGGCGTGTGGATTCTGTCTGGGACTTGAGCAAAGGCTTCCTGGTGTTAATCGATGTGGTCTTGAAGTGTTAGTAGGATTGCAGCTAACTGGCACGTTAGGGGAACATTCTAAGTCCAGACCTGGAGTCAAGAGCCTGCTTGGCCTGTCCAAGTTTGGCTAGTCAGGAGACTGCCCCGCAGGAGTCCTGGGGTGAGGCTGGAAGATGGAGCTATTGGGTTAGAGGAGAATTGGGGCTTAGAGGAGAGAGGAGTCCTTGTTGAGATTCTGGGCGAACCCAGGTTTTGTGGGGCCTGGAACTTATATGATTTTAGAGGCTTTCTTGGAACAATAATACAAAATTCTGAATACAAAATTAGGCAGAGGGGTTTTGGAGGGTCTGCACAGGAGAGGTGTCTGAAGCGAGCTTATTAGCTTCACGGTGAATCTTCTGCATGGCAGACACATCTTTTGCGGCCTGCTCACTTTCTTTTAGGGATCTGGCCTGCCTGCTTCCTACTGGCAGCAAGTGCTTCTCTTCTTGGGTCCCCTGGAGCTAGAGCAGCTGGACTCAAGGAACCAGCATCTGGGGTTTCATCCAGAGAAAGGGAGACCTTCACTGTGGGGAGTGGGGGGAGGAGTGCGGGGATGAACTTTCATGTGGACTATGGGCAAATAGTTCTACCCAAATGTTCCAAGGGGAGCTGTGGACAACACACAGGTGTGATGGTTTTTTTTAATCTGCCAAGTGTTTTCATACCTCCCTCTCTTCCCACCACATCACAGTGCGGCAGGCAGTACTGTTTCCTCTGCAGAAGGTTCACAATTAGCCAACGGACAATGGCAGGTGCATGCTAAGCAGGTGTGGCACAGCTAAACTGTCCTTCATCCCCGACCTGTGCTTCTTGTTCGCAAATGACACAACAGTATTTAAGCCCAGATTGCCTTGCTTGGGCACCTGTGTAGGGAAATGTGTCACCCTAGGGGTGAAACCACAGATGACCTGCCTTTGGTATTTCCCCTTCCTGCAGTGTGTTTTGATGGTAGGCGCGTGCACAGGTAGGGCGGAGCCCTTCTGACCTTGCCTGTCCGCACTGCGGTAGGTTAGAGTTCTCACCTTTACCCCTTCCTGGCTGATGGGAGAGTTCTCACCTGGTAAAAACTTCCATTTAAGGCTGTCCACTATGCAATGGTCTCTGAGACTCAGTGTTGGTTTGCAAGAACTTCTAGGTATTCAGTTTGGGGATTTCATCCAGGGCAGGGAGAAGAGAGGGGTGTCTGCTAGCTGGGTAAGGAGAACAGAGGAACAGAGCCTCCCTCCAGTTGTTAGACCCTGTGCTGGCTCTGAGAGGACAGAACCACATCGGGTGTGGCCTTTTCCTTGGGGGTCCCTTCAGCATGGATGGCTCCTGTGAGCCAGGGACTGAGCTGGGCAGTGTGACATGGAGCCGGGTGAGTGAATTGCGTACCTCAGCTCAGGAGTGTTTCTGAATGGCAGCCTTCCCTCAGAATCCACAGAGAACAGCAAAGCTTAACAGAGTCCTGGAAAATTGGATAGGATGCTTTCTGTGCTTCTTGTGCCACCATCTGGAGTGAACAGATCCTCTGACCTCCATTGGTCTCTCTTGGCCTTGGACACAGGCTGATGAGCCAGCCTCTAACTCCATCATACATCTTCGCAAAGCCTGGAGCAACCCCTTCTCTTTTTCCTGCTCCCTAAAATGACAAGAAACAGAAATAGCAGAGTGGAATGAACAAGAGTCTCTTTCCTGACCCAGAGAAGTCTTCTATCAGGGACTCAGAGGAAGCCAAGGGGGCAGGAATGGACTGGGGGAGGTGCATGGGAGTCTCTGGCTTGGGGTTCATTATGCATTGAGGTAACTGCAATGACAGGAAAAAGGGTCATCCAAGTATCCAGGTATTATTTCTTGAGATGCTTCAAGTCCAGATTCAGAAACCCGAAAGCCTCTGAACTTGCAACCCTGTGAAGCAGCCGAGCTTTCTTGTTTTCTGCAATGTACATGAGTCAGCCTGAGTTTATGGTGAGGAAGTGAGAGGCGGGGGCTGGAGAGTTTGGGGGAAATGGAGGGGGGCAGTGGGAGGACCCAGGGAGTGCTCTGCAAATGGGTGATGCCTCTGTGTGTGTGTCAGCTGTTTCTGCTCCCATCCTCTGCCCCAAGGTCTGGAAGGGACTAGCAAGAAGAGTCAGAGAGTGAAAGCATCCTTGCTCTTGAACTTCCTCAGATACTCCAGGAATCTGGAAATGGCAGGGGTGACTGAAGGCTGGCGTGGGCAGCTGGGAGCTGGGGGGTGTCCAGCTCACTTGAGCTATGTGTGACTTCTGGTCCACCTGAGCAGGGGCCCAGCATGGGAATTGCCCACTGAAAAGCTGTCCTTCAGGTCTTGAAGGCCAGGAGGCTTGTGGGGGTCACCTCACGACTGGGAAGCTGCCTGGGTGAAGATGCTTTACAATCCCTCTAAGTCCTTCCCTGGCCAGTTTCTCTTCCATTACCTCATGTAAGCCTCATCACAGTGCCACGAGGTTTATCTCACTCATTTTACAGAAGATAGACTTGAAGTTCAGAATGGCTCACCCAATGTCATGCAGCTGGTGTGTGCTGGGCTGGGGCTCCTGTGCATGCCCCTTTGAGGGCAGGCCCTGTGCTCCTGTTGGCATTACAATGGACTTTACAGAGCATCTCCCTAGCCACTGAGGCAAGGAGCATGGGCCCCTGGGGACTCTTCCACACCCCAGAGACCCCAGCACAGCATGGGAATGGTTTGAACTCAGTGGCACGGATTCTCCTAACATCTTCCCTCAGTAAGGACGATAGGCGTGGAGCCAGTAAGCTTTCCATTCAGTAAATAATCTTGTGCATATGATCTGATGTTTATGTAGTTCAAAAATTGTATTTGTATGTATGCACTAATATATGTAACTATTGTGTAACACGAAGTACGTATAAATAACAATGATAAGGGTGGCACACACATGCAAGGATCAGAACTTCCCTCTGGATCACTCCCAGACCCCAGCCCCTGTCTCAGGTTCACTGTTGGGACCATCCTCGTGGCTACCCTTCACCTTCTCTGGCTCGTGGCTACCCTTCACCTTCTCTGGCTCAACATGGCTTTGCCTCCCTATGCTGAGGTGCCCCGGCAGTGGCCACCCTGCTAAGCCCAGTAAGGAAACTCACTGCTCCCCATAACACCCAGGCACCCAGGGCCTGTTGGTGGCAGCTCCTGTGGCTGCCACAGCTTGTTCTCACGGCCTCACAGGAAGTTTAGTGAAATAGCACCTTTAGTTTAAAACATATTTATTTTCATTGCATAAGTAGCATGTTATGATTTTTGACAAAATTGCTGTCATTTTCATTTGTTCTTTTTAAAAATATCATGGTGTTTTTTTCCCCATAGGTTTTTTTGTTTTTTAAGAGAGAGGGACAGTGAGAGAGAGATAGAGAAAGAGAGAATCAACTTTATTTAGTTTTTCATATGGCCTTCGTTACTCCAAGACTTTGTTGTGTACGGGTGCTGGGGTTTGAACTCGCATACTTGAGCATGCAAGGCAAGCGCCATAACCGCTGAGCCACTGCTCCAGCCCCTCCCGTAGGTTTTTAATTAGTGCACTGTGATTATATGTAATAGTGGAATCCATTATTGCATATTCATACATTACGCGTGGTATAACAAGATGATTTGGTCAATATGGTTCCCCAGGATTTCCTCTTTCCCGCCTCTCCTACCTCCCCCAGTTCCTTTCTGTTACTGATCTCCCTTCGCTTTTCAGGAGCCCCTCCAGCACTTTCTTTTCCTTTTTCCTCTCTATCTTTCACATATAAAAGAAAACTATAACCCTTGGTTCTGAGTTTGGTTTATTTTGCTTGACATAATGCTTTCAAGTTCCACCCATTTTCCTGCAAATGATATAATTTCATTCTTCTCTGTGGCTGAATGAAACTCCATTGTTACATGTCCTTTTTAGTAACCCAGGCATGAGGTTGGGGGTGGAAGGAAATACTGAGGGCAGGTTTCCCCTTGCCCATCCTGGCTCAGGACATGTGACCGTCAATTTCTTTAGGACAAGTCCTGCCCAGAGAATCTCCTTCTTTTCAGGGATGGCCTGGCATTTGCGTTTTACTCACGTGTTTAATGTAGAGCTGTGCTTCTTCAGCAATTTATAAGACTGTATCCTCCAGGCACCTGTACCATTATTTACTTTATACTTTTCTTAAATAGGACACACTTTTTAAAATTCATCACCTCCTTTAATTTTGTCCTAAACAATCAAACCACAAAATCCAGATTGATGTGATAATTATGTTTCTCCTTTAAACATGACAAAATAAATGCATAGCTAGTAATAAAATAATAATGAAAATAAACAAAAATAAAATACATGCATAGCTAATAAAACAAAAAAGAGACCCCAGTACTACTGTAATCATCTCCTTCATTACCAATGGTTGGCTTCTCATTCTGGGGAGCACTGGAATGGAGGGGTGAGAGTCTTGCTAGGTTCTATCTGAGCCTCTTGGGGAGGGAGAGGGAGTCTCTTGGGGCTCAGATGGAACCCCTTGAAACACTCTGGGGTGCTTTCTGCATCACACACTTCCCAAGACATAGACCCTGTCCGGCTAACTGTAGCCACTAAAACTGGTGCCCAGGGTTGGAGGTGGAGAGTCCCCAGTCTGTGCTTAGGCAGATGTGAGTGGACATTGGCCTTCCCCTAAGGTAAGTGACCGCAGCTTATATTCCAACCTAGGAGTAGGATCTCAGTCTCATTTTTTTTTTTTTATGAAGAGAGAGGGACAGTGAGAGAGACAGAGAAAGAGAGAAACAACTTTATTTAGGTCTTCACATGGCCTTCATTGCTCTAACACGTAGTTGTGTACATGGTGCTGGGGTTTGAACCCGGGTCCTCACGCTTGCCAGGCAAGCGCCGAAACCACTGAGCCACTGCTCCAGGCCCTCTCAGTCTCATTTTAGCAGCTAAACTCTTTTAATTGCTTCTCCTGTCCATGAGGCTCGGATGCTTCAAGCAGAAAAAATCTTCTCTGTGACTCCAACCCTTGGTCTCTGGGTAGGACGGTCCAAGGTCTGAGGTCATTTGGGATGGCAGTGGCTGTCTATGTCTGGGTGTACTCCTTGTGCTTGCTCCTGGAGAACACCTTGACTGTGCTCGGGCACACCCAGACTGTTCAGGAAGAGCCAGGAGCAGAGAGTTGAGCTTCAGGATGTCACCTGTGAGGAAGGGCCTGGAATGTGGACTCAGCAGCCGTGCTGGGACCCAAGCTCAGTCTTCATGCCTTCTCTGTCTCTTTTCCTCTGCTGTCAGAAACCATTGGGTTACTTCTCCCCAGATCACCACATTAGAGGAGGAGGTTAACTCCCGTCAGTCAATATACTCATAAAGCTCACTTATTAGAAGAGAGCCTGTTTCTAATTTTCTTGTTGACCTTATCTTGTTCAAGAAAGTAGTAAAACAAAGTCATTCTTGGGACTGGCATCTACCAAGAACTAAAAAATGTTTATTTATCTTAAATCCTTTTACTCAAAACAATACATTTCCAAATCTAAATATCTTTCTGTTTGAACTTAAGTATACTCAGTATGACTCTCGCCTTCTTCCTCCACCAGGTGATACAATCAGAACTATTTCTTTGGGAAATTCCCTCAACTGACTCTTATCTGAATAGTCTTTGGTGGACCCATTCCTCTGTCCTCAAGACTCAAAGGTGTCAGCAAATGAGTTGCCTAAGGAGCTTACCGAAAATTCCAGAGTTTTGGGCCCACCTTGGGAGAATTTGATTGGATAGGTGTGGAGTGGGTCCCAGGTAGCTAGCTCCATTCCTTGAAGCATCCCTGGGGGTCTCTGAAGCATTGGGAGCACCTGCTCCACAGCTGCACTGAATTGCCTAAATTGTAGGGAGAACTTGGCTCAGACTGAGGCTGGGGCCCTGACACCCAGGCATACGTTGAGTGAGGCCCAGAGCTGAGAGGGCAGGGAACCACCTAATGTTCAGATTGCATTTCTAGCAGAGTCAGACACCAATGATTAGAGTTTCTTGAGGATTCCTCTTGATTCTTCATAAATGCACTCGATCGTCAGCGTGAAGGTTGATGCTCTCCTCCTACGTCTTGCAGGGGAACTACATATCCATCTAATCTACAAGTGTATCAGACCACTGTGGCATTGCTTAAAGAGGAAGGGACCTGGCACTTAGCCTCATTTTGTGTGATCTGATGGATGGCCTTTTTTTCCACCCTCATTCTTAGGTTAGGGACCAAAGGCAGACTTTTGAGTGGCAGTAGGTGGAGATCTGTGTGGGCTCATGGGGTTTGGTGCTTAGATGTTTTTTTGTCTTTGGAGATTAAAGACTTCTAAAAGATTCTGAAAACCTGCCAACACAGTTAATTTGTTCTAGAAAATTTCACTCTAAATGAAGGAAAGTAATTTATTGAATATCTTCCTTGTGCCTGGGGTCACACAATTCTTCTTTACACACACTTCTTACTTAATCTTTGCAATAACCTCTTGAAGTTAAGATCTTAATCTCCATTTCAACATAGGAGAGGGCTGAAACTTGATCTTGTACAAAATAACAACAAAGGCCTGACTGCAAGTCTCTTTCCCGTGGTCATATACCACCAATGTGAGTATTCTGGCGGCTAAGAGTTAGATCTGCCTGCAACTTACTGTCTGCTCCTTTACGACTCTAGATTGAGAGACTCAGGGCTGTACCTTATCAAGGAGAAGGCGAGGTAGAAGGTTGGGACTAATGTGTCTAGTTTTAAAATAAGAGAAAGCCATGCCACGGCCCATTTGTGCCAAAGGGGTGGGGTAGGTTTTGGAGAGGCTAAAGAAAGTTCCCAGAGACAGCATCGGAGACACGTGGTTTACTGGGAAAAGTTTACAAGAGATCAATGACTGCTCCATGAAGAGTTCAGTGGTGACAGGATGACAGCATCTCTGTCTCTTACAGTGCTTTGCCAAGCAGCGCCTCCTCTCCCTCACATGCTTTGTCCAGTGGCGGCCAGCTGGACGAGTGACATGTATCCTTTCCATGGTGCCCTCAGTTCTGTGCCCGCTCCCACTCAGAGAGGGCTTTGTAGGTTAGGCTGCAGAGCAGTGACATCTTCAGCAGTAGCTTGCTTGGTTTGCTTGTCTGACAGCATCCCAGGAAGCAACTATCCTGGTGTACAATCAAGAAACTTGCTTCTGTGGGTCACACTAACTTGTTCTTGTTACCAGTGTGCATGAGAAACTCAGTGTCCTTCAAGATGTACCTAGACTTTACAGCCCAGGCTGCTCTCATTGGTCCCTTAACTTGCTAGGATTTTTTTTTTTTTTTGCAGTGGTGGTGGGGGCAAAAACGGGTATTCAGGGACATGTGATTTTACTGTCCCTGCTTTTCTTTAGGGATGATGCAGAGATACTTGATCTTTTATTGTTATTATGTGATCTGACTTACTTAGGTAATATTTTAAATACACATTTATGTTGCAAAAGATGAAAACAAATTTAAAGAGAGAGGGACAGTGAGAGAGAGAGAGAGAGAGAGAGAGAGAAAGAAAGAGAGAATCAATTTCTTTTTTTTCTTTTTTTTTTTTTTTTAGTTTTTCACGTGGCCTTCATTGATCCAACACTTCGTTGTGTACGTGGTGCTGGGATTCTAACTCATGTACTGCTCCAGCCTTGCAAAAGATGAAATTTATATGAAATTATTGATGCCTGTTCTTGACTTTAAAATGGTAATTTTATATGGTTCAATCTAAGACTAAGACAAAGTTTGACTCTCCTTTGATACTCCTGCCTGTATTCTGTCCTATACATTGTGATTTGAGTCACTGTAATGCTCTGTGTGTACACACCCATGTGCATATAACATAAATGGTATCTATTCTTCTGCAACTTGGATTGATCTTTTAAAAATTATTTTTAAACTTTTTATTAAGGAGTTGAGTTACTGTACAATTATAAATGCAAATAAAGTACCAATATGATATATATTTGTTCTTAGACCAGAATTACCCCCACATCACCCACACCCCGCTACAAGCGATATAAATGCTTAGATTGTGAATTTTCCAGAATTAAATGAATGCATAAGTATTATTTGGATTCTCAGGGAGGTAAACAGTATGCTACAATGTTGATTGTCTCCCTAGATCCCTCCCTATCCTCCCCCCTCCCACCCCACACCTATCCCCTCCCACCCACCCACATATCTATGATTCCCCTAGACTATGTGTTGCTACACCTTTGCTGGGTCTAATACATGAGCGTGACTACCTTTCACCCTAGCCTGGGTTTTGCTCCAGCCTCCACAAATGAGTGAAAACATTTGACCCTGAATCTCTGGATTTGGCTGACTTCACTCAGCATGATTTCTTCCATTGCCATCCATTTATCTTCAAAGGCTGCAATTTGTTGTTTCTAATGGCTGAGTAGAACTCCATTGTCTATATGTACCACAGTTTTTAGATCCATTCATCCAGTGAGGAGTGGCTGGGTTGGTTCTGTAATTTAGCTATTGTTAATTGAGCTGCTGTGAACATAGATTTTGCTGTGTCGCTGTAATGTGCTGATTCTAACTCCTCTGGGAAAATACTCAGAAGAGGGATAGCTGGATCATATGGTGGATCCACCCTTAATTTTTTTCTCCACACTGCTTTACAGAGCAGCTATACCACAGTCAGCAGTTCCACCAACAGTGTGCTGGTGTCCCTATCTCCCCGCAACCCCTCCAGCATCTGTTATTATTTATATTCTTCATTTTTGCCAATCTAACTGGAGTGAGGTGAAATCTTAATGTAGTTTTGATTTGGATTTCTCTGATTACTAGTGATTTAGAACATTTTCTCATGTATTCATTGGCTTGTTCGATTTCCTCTGTTGAGAAGTTTCTATTTAGCTCTTTGGCCTGTTTATTGATTAGATTGTTTGTGTTTTTGGTATTTAGTTTTTGAGTTCATTGTAAATTTTTTATTTTAGTCCCTTGTCGGAGGAATCACAGGCTATGATTATTTCTCATTCTGTAGGTTGTCTGTTGACAATTTTGACCAATTCCTTGGATGAACAAAAACTTTAGTTTAATGGCATCCCACTCATTGATTTTTGACTTTAATTCTTTCGCTTTGGGAGTCTTGTTGAGAAAGTATTTGCCTACTCCCAAATGCTGGAGTGTTGGTCCTAATTTTTCTTCTAGCAGTTGTATGGTAGTTGGTTTAATTCCTAGTTCCTGGATCCATTTTGATTTGATTTTTGTGCAAAGTGAGAGGTAAGGATCTAATTTCAACTTCCTGCAAATACCTGTCCAGTTTGTCCAGCACCATTTGTTGAATAGGCTGTCATTCCTCCATGTTATATTTTTACCCCGTTTGTCAAAGAACAGAGACTTCTATTCTATTCTGTTGGTCTTCATTCCTATTTTGATACAAGTACCATGATGTTTTTGTTACTACAGCTCTATAATATAGTTTTAGATCTGGTATTATGAATCCACCTGTTTCATCTTTCTTGCTTAGTAACTTTTGGCTATTCTGGGTTTCTTGTTGTTCCAAATGAATTTGAGAATTGCTTTTTCTATATCTGTAAAGAATGACATTGATATTTTGATGGGGATTGCATCGAATCTATATAGGGCTTTTGACAGAATGGCCATTTAAATTATATTAATTCTGCCTACCCATGAGCATGGAACATCTTTCCATCTTCTCGGATCTTCTTCAATATCTTTCTTCAGTGTTCAATAATTTTCATTGTAGAGGTCTTTTACTTCCCTTGTTAGATTAATTCCCAATTATTTTATTCTTTTTGAGGATATCGTGAATGGGACCAATTTCCTGATTTCTTCTTCTGCTCCGTTATTGTTAGTGTATGGAAAAGCTATGATTTATGGGTGTTGATCATATAGCCTGCTACTTGCTAAATCTGCTTCTAAGCTCAAGCAGTTTTCTGGTGGAGTTTATTGGATCTTCCAGATATAGGATCATGTCATTAGCAAAAAGGGATATTTTGACTTCCCTCTTCCTATTCTTATCCCTTTGATTTTCTTCTCTTGACTGATTGCTCCAGCTAGGGTCTAAGGACTATGTTGAATAAAAGTGGTATTGTTCCCAAGTTTAGTGGAAATGCTTTCAGCTTTTCTCTGTTTAATATTTTACTAGCTGAGGGTTTATCATATATGGCCTTTAGATAGTTCAGTTCCTTTGATCTCTATCTTCTCCAGAGTTTTGAGCATAAATGGGTGCTGGCTTTTATCGAGGCCTTTCTGTGTCAATTCAAATGATTATACGGTTTTTGTCCTTAATTCCGTTTAAGTGATGAATCACATTTATAGATTTGCATATGTTGAATCAGCCTTGCATACCTGGAATGAGGCCCACTTGATCATGATGAATTATCTTCTTGATGTGTTTTTGAATGTGTTTTGCTGGAACTTTATTAAGGATTTTTGCATTGGTGTTCATCAGAGATATTGGTCTGTAGTTTTCTTTTTTTGATGTGTCTTTGTTGGGTTTTGGTATCAGAGTTATGGTTGCCTCATAAAAAGTGTGTGGGAGAGTTCCCTCCTTTTCAATTTCTTGGAATAACTTATTAAAGAGAGATGTTAGCTCCTCCTCATAGGTGTGGTAAAATTCAGCAGGGAATCCATCATGTCCTGAACTTTTCTTCTTTGGAAGGCTTTTAATTGCTGTATGGATGTCAGTGCCTGTTATTGAGCTGTTTAGGATTTCAATATCATCAATTTGGGGATGTTGTATGTATCCAGAAATTTGTCCATGTCTTCCAGATTATCTAATTTAGATTATCTAATTTCTCAAAATATTTTCTTATTATCTGTTGGATTTCTGTGGGGTCAGTGGTGATCACTCTTTTTTTCATTGGTGATTTGGATTACTTTTTAAATTTGGTTTATGACTTAGCAGTTACTTAGAATAAAATAAAAGTAAGGCTATAATTCAGAAGGTATTTAATTTTTTTTTTTTTTTTTGTGGATGGGGAGACCCAAGTTCTCATCATTGATCAAATGAGCAATAGAAGGAAGGATTCTGGATTCAAGCTAGGGTAATGTGTAGGCTCCATGAAATTTGGTGGATCTGAGTACGGGGGAACCAGAAGACAAATTTTTCTTGTCAAATCTGGAGCCTCGTTGATATCATCTCTCCATTCATCCCAATAGCCAAGACTAGGTTTTTCACTAGGTTTGCTGTACTCAAGTTGGAATTTTAGCACTTTCTTCTGATTTTATTTGATATATTTGCTAACTTTGTGGGATCTTTTGTTTGTTTTGTTTTAAAGCTCCTTGGCAGTATGAAGGTAAAAGCTGGAGAGAGCCAATCACCTCTTACAAGGTCCATCTAAAATGATCCAGCTAGGAATCTTGTAGTTGTTTATTTTGTAGAATAAGCTTTTAGATGATGGTTGATGGAGCATCTAGAGAGAAATCATATCTAAAGAAAAATTGTGATCTAGGTGGGTTGATGACCATTTGCAAGATCTGGATTTAGGTCAGCTCATCCCAATGGCTTAGGGAACACTGTGCTGTATAATGGTAATGGCTGTATTTTCTTAGTCCAGGCAGATTTCCCCATGGCTAAGATCCTTTTTCTGGAACATGAGCAGATGAATAGATGAGAGATGTTTACCGTATCTGTAGGGATCTTGAGACCTCTGCTTTTTCCATGGGATTTATTTATTTATTTAGGTACTGGAGATTAACCTGGGAGACCTTTACCCACTGGGCCACATTCCCAGTGCTTTTTTTTTTTTTTTTGAGATAAGATCTTACTAAGTTGCTGAGGCTGAACTTGCGATCCTCCTGCCTCAGCCTCACTAGTAGCTGGGATTATAGAACAAAAATAACTTAGTAAACTCAAGAGATGCAGAGTAGGCCTTCAATGAAATCAGCACCCATTCAAGATAAAAAAAAAAACACTAAAGAAACTAGGGATGGAAGAAACCTACCTCAGCATCATGAAGGGTATAGATGAAAAACTCAAAGCCAAGCTCATAGTAAATGAGGAAAAACTGAAAGGATTTTCTTTAAAATCTAGGATAAGACAAGGATGCTCACTCTTACCACTCCTATTTTATGTAGTGCTAGAAATTCTAGGCAGAACAATTAGGTCAGAGAAGGAAATTAAAGGGGTAAAAATAGGAAAGGAATAAGTCAAACTGCAACTCTTTGCAGATGATGTGATGCTATACCCAGAACATAAAACAACAACAAGAACAACAACAAAAAACCAAAAAACAACTCCACCAAAACACTGCTAGAGCAAATAAACAAATTTGACAAAGTAGCAGGTTACAAAACCAACATAAAAAAATCAATAGCTTCCCTGTATACCAACAATGAATCTGCTGATAAAGAAATCAGAAAAATACTTCCATTCACAACAGCCTTGAAACCAATTACCTAGAATTAAATCTAACCAAAGAGGTGAACGACCTCTATAATGAAAGGAAGAAATTGAAGAAGACCTCAGAAGATGGAAAGACTTCCCATGTTCATGGATATGCAGAATTAATTATTAAAATGGCCATATTACCAAAAGCAATATACAAATTCAATGCTATCTCCATCAAATTACCAATAATATTTTCCACAGAACTAGAAAAACAGTACTGAAATACACTTGGAAAAATAAAAGACCTAGAATAGCCAAAGCAATAAGCCAAAAAGCAATGCTGGAGGCTTCACAATACTGGACTTCAAATTATACTACAGAGGTATAGTAACAAAAACTGCATGGTACTGGCATAAAAACACACAGAGCAGTGGTACAGAACAGATGACACAGAGACAAACCCACATAGATATAGTCATCTGACAAAGGTGCCAAAAACATTCATTGGAGAAAAGGCAACCTTTTAAACAAAGGGTGCTGGGAAAAATGTTTACGCAAAGGTAAAAGAATGAAATGAGAACCTTATCTCTCATCCCGCACAAAAATCAACTCAAAATGAATCAAAGACCTTGGAATTAGACCAGAAACTATGCAACTCCTAGAAGAAAATAGGGTCAACACTCCAGCTTTTAGGTACAGGCAATGGCTTTCTCAATAGGACCCCTAAGGCTTAGGAAATAATGTCAAAAATCAACAAATGGGATGGTATGAAATTAAAAAGCCTCTGCACAGTGAAGGAAACAACTGAGAATGTGAAGAGAGAAGCCACAGGCTGGAAAAAGTCATTTGCTAGTTACTCTTCTGACAGAGAATTAGTATCTAGAATATATAAAGAGCTCAAAAAACTTTATGCCAAAATTGAATAGCTCAATTAATAAATCAGAAATGAACTAAACAAACACTTCACCAAAGAAGAAATCCAAATGGCCAACAAATACATGAAAAAATGTTCAACATCATTAGCAATTAGGAAAATGCCAATCAAAACTACACTGAGATTTCATCTCACACCAGTCAGGATGACAGTCATCAAGAATACAAATAAAAATAAATGCTGGAGAGGATGTGGAGAAAAGGGAACTCTTTTACACTCTTCGTGGGACTGTAAATTAGTTTAACCAGTATGGAAATCAGAATGGTGGTTCCTCAAAAGATTAGGCATGGAATCACCATGTGGCCTAGCTATACCACTCCTTGGTATTTACCCTGAAGAATTAAAGTCATCTTACTACAATAATTTTTAGCAGCAAGAGTAACAACAGAAAAACCATGGAACCAGCCTAGGTGTCCATCAGTGGATGAATGGATAAATAAAATGTGGTTGGTATACATAATGGAGCTTTATTTAGCCATAAAGAAAAATGAAATTATGGCACTTGCAGGAAAAAGGATGGAACTAGAAACCATCATGTTGAGCAAAATAAGCCAAACTCAGAATGTTAAGGGTCATATGTTTTCTTTCATATGTGGAAGCTAAAGAGGAAAAAGGAAAAGAGAGGTGGTGAGTGTAGAGGTTCTCCTGAAAATCAAAGGAGAGGAAAGGGCCCATGGACTGGGAGGAGAGGAGGGAGGCAGTGCTGGGGAGTGGTATTGGTTAAATTATATTAATATATTGTGTGCACATATAAATATATAACAACAAATCCCATTACTGTGTATAACTATGATGCACCAGTAAAAATGTGGGAATCTTGCATGATACCACTACACCAGCGGCGTGGCTACCAGTAAAAATGTAGAAAAAATTTAAGATGATCAGTTTCTAACAACAACAAAAAGAGACAAGCACAGAGGCAAGGAATGTGCAATAAATAAATAAATAAAATAAAATAATAAAATAAAAAGTAGGTAACAAATACTGAAGAACAACCAAATGTTGAATTTAACAGAAAAAGTTTTAAGTAACCAGCCTAAGTATTCTTACATAACTTAAGGAAAGCATGATTAAAGAAATAAATAAGGACATAACAATGTCATATCAAATAGAGAACATCAACAAAGGGATAAGAAATTATTTTTAAAAAGCCAAATGGAAATTCTGAAGTTGAAAGTTAAAATAATCGAAATAAAAAATTCGTTACGACTCATCCGTACATTTGAACTGGCAGGAGAGAAACTATAGAACTTGAAGCAAGCCAAAAAAATGGAGAGGAAAAAATGAAGTGAATATTCAGAAAAATTGAGACACCATCAAGTGCACCAACATGTGCAATAGCAATGCTAGAAAGAGAGTAGAGAGCGAAGATCTGAGAACTTGAAAAAAGTGGCGGAAAACTTTCCAAATTTATCAAAACACGAGAACTTACACATTCAGAAGCTCAGTGATCTCCAAGAAGGATAAACTCAAAGGTATTTTCAAACAAGCACATAAAAGCAAAAATTACTGTGAGTCAAAGAAAATGAGATAAAAAATGTAGCAAGAGAAAAACAGCTGGTCACTTACAGGGACGCCCCAATAAGTCCAAGCAGAAACAATGGAGATCAAAGATAGTGATGCTCACAGAAAAATACTGTCAAGCAAGAGTTCTATGTTTAGCAATGCTATCTTTAAAAAATGAAAGCAAAATGAAAACTTTCCCAGATGTATAAACACTGAGCAAATTTGTTGCTAGCAATCCAGCCTTTCAAAAAATACCAAAATACATTCTTTCATCTGAAGGCAAATGACCCCAAATGATAATGAGTCCATGTATCTCCCCCGAGAAAAAGAACACCAGCAAAAATAATTATGTAAATATTTTTAAAAGATTTATATACATATTATGTATCTCATAACAAATTTAGGAAACAATTATATAAATGTGTAGGGCTGGAAATGTGGGCTCAGTGATAGAGTGCCTGCCTAGCATGTCCGAGAGCCTAGTTCAGTTTCCAGGACCACAAAAAAATAAAAAATAAATGTATATAATGTAATGTTGGGCCTGCAACACATAGAAATATATTTGTCAATAGCAGTACAAAGGAGGTAGATGGAAATGAAGCAGTATAGAGCTAAAGAAATTACTACAGTTGATAAGTGATAATTATAACAATTATTGGGTTTGTGACATTAATAGATATGGTATGTGTAATAATAACACACAAAAGGGAGTAGAACAGAATTATGGAAGAGTAGTGTTTTTATATATCATGGAATTAAGCTAACATGAATCTGATTTAATTAGGATAAGCTAGTTTCTTCAGTGTTTTTTTCATGAATGGTTGCTGAATTTTATCAAAGGCCTTCTCTTCATCTATTGAGATTACTAAATGATCTTTGTCCTTAATTCTATTAATTGATTCTCGTATATTAAGACATCCTTGCATTTCTGGAATAAAACCAAGTTGGTCATGGTGTCCAATCTTCTTAATATGCTGTTGAACATGATTTGTGAGTTTTTTTAATAAATTTATTTTTCCATCTGGCCTTCATTTCTACAACTTTAACCTCTGAGCTCCAGCCCCGATTTGCAAATATTTTATTGCATATTTTTGCATCTAAGTTCATCAGGAGTATTGGTCTGTTGTTTTCTTTCCTTCATGTGTCCTTATCCGGTTTTGGTATGAGTATGGTACTGGCTTCATAGATTGAATTTGGAAGTGTTCCACCTCTATTTCATGGAATAATTTGAGGAGTATTAGCATTAGATCGTCTTTAAAAGGTTTGGTAGATTTCCGCTGAGAATCCATCTGATCCTGGGATTTTCGTTGTTGGAAGGCTTTTTATTATGCTTGTGTCTCATTACAAGTTACTGGTCTGTTTAGGTTTCCTATGTCCTTTTGATTCAGTTTTGGCAGATTGTATTTGTCTATAAACGTATCCATTTCTTCTAAGTTTTCCAATTTATTGAAATACAAGTTTTCAAAATAGTCCCTAATGACCTGCTGGATTTCTGAAATGTCTATGGTGATTTCTCTTTTTTTTTTATTAATCTCTAATTTTGTTAATTCGATTTTCCTCCCTTTTTATTTTAGTTAGCTTGTTTAAGGGCTTGTCAATCTTGTTTATCTTTTTAAAGAACCAAATCTTTTTTTCATTGATCCTTTGTATTTTTTTATTCCCAAGTTCATTAATTTTGGCTCTGATCTTAATTATTTCCTTCCTTCTATTGGTTTTGGAGTTGGTTTTTTCTTCTTTTCAAGGGCTTTGAGATGCATAATTAGGTGTTTATTTGGGAAGTTTCCACTTTTCTTATATAGGCCCTCATAGCTATAAACTTTCCTTAGAGCTGCCTTCATAGTGTTCCAAAGGTTTTGGTATTTTCTATCACTATTCTCTTTTGAGTCTATGAATTTTTAAATTTCTCCCTCTATTTCTTTTATCACCCATTCATCATTCAAGAGTATTGTTCAATGTCCATGTGTTTATATAGTTTCTGTAGGGTTTGGTCATGTTGATTTCTAATTCATTCCATTATGATCTGATAAGATGCAAGGAATTATATAAATTTCTTGTATTTGCTAAGAGTTGCTTTGTCGCCTAAAATATATATTTTGGAGAAGGTTCCATGAGCCACTGAGAAGAAGGTGTATTCAGCAGTTATTGGATGAAGTATTCTATAGATGTTTGTTAGATCCATTTGATTTATAGTATTTTTCAGGTCCGAAGAGTCTTTACTGAGTTTATGTCTGGATGCCCTATCTGATGGTGAGAGGTGTGCTGAAACCATCCAGCATTATTGCGCTGGGGTCTATCTGGGGCTTCACTTTGACTTGTGTCTTTTTTATAGAATTAGTTGCACTCACATTTGGGACATAAATATTTATTATTTTCTTGTTGGGTTGTTCCCTTCACCATTCTGAAATGCCTTTCTTTAATCTCTTCTGGTTAATTTTGTCAGATATGAGAACAGCTATCCTACTTGTTTTCAGGCTCTGTTCACTGGTATTTCAATTTTCATTCTTTCTCTTTCAGCCTGTCACTGTCTTTGCCTGTAAGGTGCATCTCCTGCAAACAACATATAGATGGATTTTATTTTTTAATCCAGTCTGCCAGCCTATGTCTTTTTTTTTTTTTAGAGGGGGGCTTTGTGTTGTTTCTGCTTTTGCTATAGCAATGGATGTCCATTGGAGGGGCCTGAGGGCCCACTCCTGTTTCCACTTGGGGCTTTGAACTTCAAATGAGATGTTCCAAGTCCTCCCGGCTTGTAGAATTTATGATGAGAAATCAGAAGTGATTGTGATTGGCTTGTCTCTAAATGTGACCTGACGTTTTTCTCTTAGGGCTTTTAAAAGACTATCCTTGACCTGTATGTTAGGTGTTTTAATTATAATGTGTCATAGTGAGGTTCTGTTTTGGTCTTGTCTACTTGGGATTCTGAATGCCTCTGTATCTGGACATTCATCTCATTCTGAAAGTTTGTAAAAATTTTGTTATTATTTCAATGAAGAGTTTATCCATTCCGTTAGCCCACATCTCATAGCCCTTCTCAATTCCAGTGATTCTTAAATTTGGTCTCTTCTTATCAGAGTTCTTGTATATTCTGATCATGGTTACTTGCTTTTTTTAATACTGTCTGAAGGTTCAAGGGTGGCCACTTTATCTTCTAGCTCTGAGATTCTGTCTTTGGCATGGTTGACTCTGTTAGAGATACTTTCGACTGAACGTTTTATTTGATTTATTGTCTCTTTTATTACAAGATTTCTGTTTGTTCTTTTTCAATATTTCTATCTCCTTCTGAATTTCTCATTCATATTCTGTACTGGTTTCCTTAATTCATTCAGTTGTATTGTTTTGGAATTCATTCATCATTTTCATAATTCTCTTGAATTTCTCATCTGATATTTCATTCACTTTAATATTTTTAGGGTCATTTGCTGGTGAATTATGAACTGTAGGAGGTGTTATGTTAGTTTGTTTTTTCATATTTCCTATATTCATGTACTGGATTTTATACATCTGTTGGAAGGGATTTATCTTCCACTCTTACGTGTGGACCTTTGTAGGATGCATTCTTTATTTGCCAAAGTGTCCTAGTATGATATGGATTGAGACTCCCTTGTAGATGTAGCTTTGTGCTATTTCTCTCTATTTTTGCTGTAGCAATGGATGTCCATTGATGGGACCTGGGGTCCCATCCCGTTTGCACTCGGGGCCTGGTCATTTGTTTGGATTTTTGTCTCTTCTATTCTTTGTATTCATGTACAGCTGAAGATTGAGTGCCATTAATTTGAGTGTGGAGCAAGGTTTGCTGTCTTTTGTTTGGGCTTAGTTCAACAGTAGAGTTTTTACCCTTGCATTTATGGTGTCCCTGTAGATTCCCAGCACCTCACAGAATAGGGGGAAACAAACAATAGCAATAACCAATGCGAACAATATGTAGCATTAAACTAAATATGTAGTTCCTACTATGCCAACGACACTGGCAATTGCCACAAAACCCAGAAATGGTAGGGTCAGCACTTGCCAATAGCAAAACCAATAAGTAACCATGAACTATACCTGGCATTCAAGCATCCACAGCAGTAATGATTGCAGCAGCGTTAACGGTGGGGGCAGGAGTTACAGAAACCCACTAGCGCTAAAATATGGTAAGAATGCAGTTAATTAAAAGAAAAGGAAATGTGCTAAGAAGATAGAAAGGAGTTCATAATTTCAAAAGCAAACAGAGAGAAGGCAGAAGAGATGTAGTATGAGACAGTCATGAGGAAGGAGGAGAAAAAATAGAAATGAAGGGAGACTGAAAGAGAAAGCAACAGAATTTAGCAGAAGAAAAGAAAGAGAAACACACAAAAAAATACAAAAACAAAATTAAAATATGCTAATCAAAAACCCTAACCTTCAAAAGGTAAGTCAAGGAAAACTAACTACACTTAAAAAATGCTAAAAATGAGAAAAAAGAAGCACATATATATATATATATACATATATATATATGTATATACACATATATATATCCATAAACCAATCAGCACACCTAAAACACACACGCACACACACACACAAAGCAAAAAAAAAAGATTATTATTATTTATTATTATTATTTTTGTACCATGGATTGAACCCAGGGGCACTTAATCACTGAGCAACATCCTCAGCCCTTTTTCAATTTTTTAAATTTTGAGACGGGGTCTTGCTAAGTTGCTTAGGGCCTCACTAAACTGTGAAGAATAGTTTTGAACTTGCAGTTGTCTTGCCTCAGCTTCCTGATCCACTGGGATTATAGGTGTGTGCCAACATGTCTGGCTGAAAAAAAAGATTTTTTTTTTAAAGAGAGAGAGAATCAACTTTATTTTTTCATTTTGCTTTTGTTTCTCCAACACTTAGTTGTGTATGTGGTACTGAGGTTCAAACCCACGTCCACGTGCAAGCCAGGCAAGCGCCGAAACCGCTGAGCCACCGCTCCAGCAACCCCCAAAAGATTCTTAATGAAAAATTAAAGAATTGTTTCCACTGAGGTGGTCAAAATAGTCAGCAAGAATAGATGGATACTGTCTATGCCTGACTTTCTTTCCAGTTTTTCTTGAGCTGTGTGCTGAGAGCGTAGCAGGAATTGGGAGTTGTGAGCCCCTTCCTCTGTTTGTGTTGCTCACCAAGCTGCCAGCTGGGGTAGCCCAAGGCTGAAGCTGGTTCCAATAATTCTCAGCTTCTCTTTACCTCAGAATGAGGAGGAATGGGATGGGAAGTACAGTCCGCTGGATTTGTCTGCACAGACCAGATCGGTGGCCTCTCAGGCTGAGGCTGCTGCAGAGATTTAGGAGTGGAGTCCAGCAGGTGGGACTTAGGTCTAATCAGCCCTTGGGTGCTTTGCTGGGTGGTTTCAAAACTGAACATTTTATTTTATTTATTTTTTTGAGAGAGAGAGAGAGAGAATCAATTTTATGTGGCCTTCATTGCTCCGAGACTTTGCTGTGTATGTGGTGCTGGGGTTTGAACTCGTGTACTCGTGCATGGGGTGCAAGCATCTTAACCGCTGAGTCGCCGTTCCAGCCCAAAACTGAACATTTCAAATGAGATATTGCAGCAGTTCTGGATTCCAATTCCTTCCCTTCCAAAGCTTGTTACTGTTATCACGCATAGGAAGCTCTGTTTTTGGCCGAGCAGCCTGGAGTGGCATCTCCACTTTGCTAAACTCAGAGGAAGTGGGAGATTCTTACCTTTCTTACCAATTTTCATAGATTTTTTTTTTTTAGAAAGAAGGACAGTGAGAGAGAGAGAGAGAGAGAGAGACAGAGAGAATCAATTTTTATTGAGTTTTTCACATGGCTTTCATTGCTCCAACACTCAGTTGTGTACGTGGGTTGCTGGGGTTTGAACCCATGTACTTGCGCATGCCAGGCAAGCGCTGTAACCACCGAGCCACTGCTCCAGCCCTTCATAGATTTTCTTGAATAGATGTTTCTCTGTTTTCTGTTTGCCTGTGGGTTTTAAATGGTTATTTTATAAAAATTAAATTATGCACAAATATGCCACAATAAACACATTATTCTGTATAATTAATAGGGACCAATAAAAATTACGATTGAAAAATTAAGTCTCACCTTGTTTCACTGGGGAATGAGTCCATGGAGCTCCTCATGCTATAATGGCACAATCTTCTTTCTTTGGCTCTTTTAGTTTTGGATAACCCCAGAGAGACTGTTACAGAACTCCTGAGCCAAGACAATAAAATTCTGCTTTGGCCTGATCCACTTTCCTAATTAACTGAATATAAGCCTTAATGACATACCTCTCCCACCAGAGCTACCTGTTCAAATAGCTGGATATTTGGTACTTACTCCGTGTAATATACAGCGGAGATAATAATTACTCAAGGTCAAGTCACTGTTTCCTTTTGTCTCCCAACTGGTCTACCTTCCTTTATTTTTTGTTCTGCTCTAAATCATTTTATTTATTTACTTATTTTTGATACTTGAATTGAACCCAGGGGCACTTTACCACTGAGCCACATCTCCAGCCCTTTTTATTTTTTGTTTTTAGAGAGGATCTTGCTAAGTTTCTCAGGGTCTTCCTTAATTGCTGAGGCTGGCCTCAAACTTGTGATCCTCCTGCCTCAGGCTCCCAAATTGCTGGGATTACAGGATTGAGCCAGCATGCCTGGCTTCAAATTATTCTAAATATGGCATCCAGGGTAGTTTTCAGAAAGGACACATTTAGTCATGACCTTATACTGCTTAAGTACTTCAACAGATTCCCATTGTTCTTACAAGGAACTCAAAAATCCTTAACAAGGACTACAAGACCCATTTATTTCTTCTGCCTTTTTTCATGCTCCCTTATCTCTGTGCCTTCCTACCCATTCCACCTCACTCCTTGATCCATACCAATGTGTTCTCTAGTTTCATGCTAATCTTTCAAAATTTTACTGTCTATATCTTATACTCTCCCCTATTTCAGGCCCTTTGTACTTACGTTTTCTATGTCTGAAATGCCATTTTAATCTTCTTTTTTGATTCCTTTTATCCTTCATGTCTTGGCTAAATGTCAGATTCCGGGAGGCCTTTCCTAAACTGCCATATTAGTTCGGATCCTCTGTTCTACTGGCACCCTGACCCCTATGAAGAAGTGAGATATATATATATATATATATATATATATATTTTTTTTTTTTTTTTTTTTTTTTTTTTTTTTTTTTTTTTTTTTTTTTTTTTTTTTAAGAGCGAGAGGGGGGCTGGAGCAGTGACTTGGTGCTGGAGCGGTGGCTCAGCAGTTACTCACGCAATTACTCGAGTTTGAATCCCAGCACCAAGTAACCAATGAAGTCTTGGAGCAGCGGAGGCCACATGAAAAACCAAATATTGATTATTTCTCTCTCTCTCTCACTGTCCCTCTCTTAAAAGAGAGAGAGAGAAAGAGAGAGAGGGACAGTGAAAGAGAGAGAAAGAATTTTTTAAATTTAGTTTTCACGTGGCTTTCGTTGTTCCAACACTTCATTGTACACGTGGTGCTGGGGTTTGAACCTGTGTCCTTGCACTTGCTGGGCGAGTCATCGCCGTAATTGCCGAGCCACCCCTCCAGCCCCTAGAATATGTGTTT
Source organism: Aplodontia rufa (assembly GCA_004027875.1). Taxonomy (NCBI): domain Eukaryota; kingdom Metazoa; phylum Chordata; class Mammalia; order Rodentia; family Aplodontiidae; genus Aplodontia; species Aplodontia rufa. The sequence goes on along the minus strand of PVKS010024122.1, from coordinate 6,748 downwards.
TTGAGCAACTGATTTCGAGGGTGGTTATCTGTTTAACACACCTCCCCAGAGGCATGGCTGCATGGAGGCAGGATTACTCTGTCTTGCCCACTCTATGCCCACTGTAGCCTGGGCACAGGGCCTGACGCTTAGTCAGAATCTTTTTAGCATGTGAGTGAATGCTCCCTGGAGCACAGAACACCAGGGCTGGTATGGGAAAGGATATTCTGAGGGCTTTCCTTAGAGCTGATGTGGACCTAGAGGAAAAGTTGTATAAATTTTAGAAAAAAACTCACCATTACAGTCTGGTCTCACTGACTGACGAGTTAAGGGACACACGTTCCAAGGGAAGGTACAGAATTACCAGCAAGTGTTCCCCTCTCGGGTTAGTGTTGCAAGTGGGTGGTTGACTCCTTTTTCCACTTATTCTTGTGATGATTGTCATGGTGAATATAGAAAGCAGCCATTTCCTTCTTGCTGTTACCTTTGACATTGTGACCCCCAGAACTTGTTTTAACCCATAATTAGAGTTGTGAGATTGGGAATACAGATTGAGGAAGTGATAATTTTTTAAAAAGTAGTTAGTAACAACTAATAGTTATCATTTTCTTTGTGGTTGCTTATTATTTCAATGAATCTGCAATAATTCCAGGTGGTAGGTATTTTCTTATTTTTATTTAAGATTATGTATCTTGATCAAGGTACCAGTAAATGGTAAATCTGAGATGCAAATTCATGTCGGTCTCTCACGAGCACCCAAATGCTTAACCTCTGGTCTCCACTGCCACGGGATTCTAGATTCTGCAAGTGATTTCTTGCTGTCTGATGGTTTGTGGAAACATAAACTTTCCTCTGAAGTGCCTTTTGAAACTTTCACCTTTTGGGGCCTTGAAATTGGGAGGAACTTTTCTTTTCATCTCTTATCAAGAGATCATTAACCAAAACCTGCTAGGCATTCCATGGTAGAGTGGATGTGGGTTTTGCTCTAGACTTTCTTGATTTTACAAGGTCACTGTCAGGAACAGCAGTAATCACCACAACAGAAAAGGCCCTTTGACCAGACCAAGAAGGCAGTGTGGAGAGCACACAGGGGCTCATCAAATCTAAAGCCTAGTTAAGCTTATTAATTTCAAAAGCTCTAAGTTTGAAAAATCCTTGTCTAATGACGTTGACCCAAATGGGAGCATTGATTTTAAAATATATTCTATAAGATGAGGTTTGGGTGAGCAAAATAGTGGAAACCCTAAATTCACAAACCAAGGGCTTTTCTCAGCTACATGGTCCTGAGACAACTACCTCAATTTCTAGGTGTTCCAGAGTCCTTACTAATTGGTGGCCAGGAACAATCCCTCATATAAATTTCTTTTTAAGAGAGGACTGTGAGTGAGAGAGAGAGAGAGAGAATCAATTTTTTTTTTTTTAAAAATTCAGTTTCCACTTCTCAGCATCTTTTTTTTTTTTTTTTTGAAAGAGAGAAGGACAGTGAGAATGAGACAGAATAAACTTTTATTGAGTTTTTCACATGGCTTTTATTGCTCTGACACTTGTTGTGTACTTGGGTGCTGGGATTTGAACCTGTCTACTTTGCACATGCTGGGCAAGCGCCGTAACCGCCGAGCCACCTCTCCAGTCCCCCTCATATAGATTTTTAAATTAAAAAAGCCTAAATAAAATAAAACCCCAAGTAAAAACCTTCTGTCGCAAAGATTATTCAAACCCTGAGAGCTGATCCTTGCTAATTTTTTTACCTTATATAATATAGAGAAAAATAAAAAATTATTGTGTGTTCAAATGTTTACCGCTTTTATAATTTATTAGTTTTTTAAATGTAGGAAAATTAGAAAAATTAAAATGGCATATCATCCCACTTCCAAGAAAATTGGGGTTTTTGTTTGTTTGTTTGCTTTTTGTTTTGTTATTGTTAGTCTAATGTGTGTGCCTGGTCATATAATTTAAACCTCACAGGAAGATGTAAAATGAAAAATAAAAGCTGTGTCCCACCACTGCCTATTTCCTGTCCTAGATCATCACATTATTTTCTATATCTGTCCAGAAGCTATAAATATGTACACTTTTTTTAAACAGAGAGGGACAGTGAGAAAGAGAGAGAGAGAGAGAGAAAATCACTTTTTCATTTAGTTTTGCATTTGGCTTTTGTTGCTTAGACACTTCGTTGTGTATGTGGTGCTGGGGTTTGAACTTGCGTCCTTGCGCATGCCAGGCAAGCACTGCAACCGCTGAGCCAACGGTCCAGCCCAATATGTACTCTTTTAAGATATTTTTTCTAAATTCATTTTGGGCTTTATTTATTTATTTATTTATTTATTTTTTACATATATTGTCTTAGAGATTTAACCGGTACGTAGAGACCAATTGTGTGTTAGTCAACTTTATATGACTATAGCAAATACCTGAGAAAAATCATCTTATAAAGAGAAAAGGTTTATTTTGCTCATAGCTTTAGAGGTTTCAGTCCATTTGTTTGTATTGTTGCTTTGGGTCATAGTGGCACATCATGGTGGGACCATGTAGTGGTCATTTCTCATGACCAAGAAATGAAAACAAAAGGAAGAAGAGGGGGCTGGGGTCCCACCATCCCCTTGGAGGGCACATCACCAATGACCTGAAAATCTCCCACTAGGTCCCACCCTCTTAAAGTTTCTCCCCCTCCCAACAACACCACAATGGGGACCAAGTCTTTAACTCATGTCTTTGGGGGACACTTAAGACCCAAACCGTAGCAAATCAAATTTAAAAATTATTATTTCTCATTTGGAAATAATTTTAAGCATACACAGAAGTTAGAATATATAAAAGCAACAGAAAACCACCCAATTTTTTTTTCTGAGTGAACTAAGTTACTTATCTGATGTCCCATCACTCATGAATACTGAGACATGTTCCCTACATAACCATGATATAACAATCAGCCAGAAAATTAATATCAGTTCATTACCTTCATCTAATCCTCAATTACTCAAGGTTTTTCAATTGCCCCAATAAAGGCTTTTATAGCAGAAGCATCCAGTTCAGAATCACAAGTTGACTTGGTTTTCATGTCTTTTCAGTGGGATTCAGTCTGCAACTTTTCCTCCGATTTCTCTTATTTTGTTCAACTTTCGTCTAGATTACACTCAATCCGAGTTTGCACAATGCTTCTTCACAATTGTGTCCAGGAGCTGCATGATTGACAGCACTGTCCCAGCATGACGTTGGCTTCTTCTTGTTGCCTCTGCCTGGGGACATTACTGTATCTCACTACTGATGATTAAGGGGACTTTTTAAATTTTATTTTATAAGAGAGGAACCATGAAAGAGAGAGAGAGAGAAAGAGAAAAATCAATTTTATTTAGTTTATCATGTGGCTTTTGTTGTTGTGACACTTCGTTGTGTACATGGTGCTGGGGTTTGAACCCACATGGCGGGCAAGCTCCGTAACTGCTGAGCCACTGTTCTAGCCCAATTAAGGGGACATTTGCCACTCTGTAAAGTTACTCTTTTTTTCCCCTTTATAATTAGTAAATATTTTTGTGGAATAATCTGAAACTATGTAAACCTCCCAACATTCACCATACTTTTAATTAACTGAGGGATTAATATCTGTATGGATTTAAGGCTTCTGTTTAATTCAGGATTTTTCCTGCCATTATTTATTTCGATGTTCAGATGTTGAATGATTTGCCCAGCAGAAGCTGGCTGATATGTCTCTTGGACACATCTCCATTATTGTCTGGGCTGTTCTTTTTCTTGCTGTTTTGATGGAGTCAAGTTTATCATGTGCTTTCCCTGCCTGCCCTGACAGCTCTTTCTCCAAAATGCTCTGGTCTCTTTCAGAGAAAAATGAGTTTTAGAAGCCCAGGTCTTGGGGGTAGCTGTGCCCATTGAAATTGAAACATTGCTGCTCCCAAGTGTCCCGGTGGACAGAGATACATTCATGTGTGCATACACATCTACATTTATTTCTGTATCTATTTTTATAGGTAGAAAGCTTTTGTTCATACCAGTAACTTAAATTCTAATCCAACACCATAGGTTTTATTCTAGGTATCTCTTTTTCTCACCTACAGTGTGAGATCTGGCTTCCACTATTCTTAACATATTTATTTATTTGATTCATTCCCCCAGCATGTAATCAACATTGTGTTTCTGCTGCCATCTCCCCTCCCACCCTGATGCCCACCTCACTCTGCTAGGGGTCTGATCCCTCCTACTGGGCAGCCCTATCATCATGGCCTCTCCCTGTGTGGTCTTTGACCCTGCCTGCTGAGTCACCTTCCCCAGCCCTGCCACGTAGGTCCTGTTCATCTCACTCAGGATCTGAGTTCACATACCAGACCACTGTGTCAGGGACAGTCTTCACCCTGCATGTGCTCTGATGCTCCATCTTAGATTCCCTCACTCCATACATGGTTGACCACTGCTTCCTCAGCCTGGACTCCTGCACCAATCTGTCCCTCCTCATGGCCACCTTGGAATCAGACGCCCTTGCATGGAGCAGCCCTTTTCCACAGTGTCCTTCTTACATTGCTGAGAACTGGTGCGGAGCAACTTCCTCCACCAGTGGAAGCTGGGAGCAAGGAAAGCATGCAGATATTCTAGTAAGTTCCTTCATATTTGGGACTATCTGCCTGCTTTAAAAAAAATTTTTTTTAACAACCTCTCGCTTTTTTTTTTTTTTTCTAAAGAGAGAGGGACAGTGAGAGAGACAGAGAGAAACAACTTTATTTAGTTTTTCACATGGCTTTAATTGCTCTAACACTTAGTTGTGTACGTGGTGCTGGGGTTTGAACCCGGGTCCTCGTGCTTGCCAGGCAAGCGCCGAAACCGCTGAGCCACCGCTCCAGCCCAACAACCTCTTGCTTTGGTACAGAATTTGGATTTTCACATTTCCCCCCTGTGGAAACCTTATAGACATCGCTGCATTATCTCCTGACCTTGTTTCTGTGAAACAGCCTGAGGCCAACCTACGTTATGTTGTATCCCCCTGCCCATTTCCTAAGATATTTCTATACTTCTCCCAGGTAGTCAGGATCTCGTAAGAAAACAGAAACCACAGTAGTATTTTATTTTATTTATTGATTTTTTTTTTTAAAGAGAGAGAGAGGGAAAGAGCTAATTAAATTTTATTTATTTTTCCATCTGTCCTTTGTTTCTCTGACATTTAGCTGTGGATGTGATGCTGGGGTTTGAACCTGTGTCCTTGTGCATGCCAAGCAAGTGCCATAACCGCTGAGCTGTTGTTCCAACCCCTGTTTATTCTGGCTCGTATTACAACATAGAAAGCATTTTCTATTTAATATATGTATTTTTTTTTTGCCCATGCTCCTTAGCCTGGATTATCATTGTCTTCCAAAACTGTTAGCTTTTTCTCTCATTGCTTTAGTTTCTTTGTGTTTTTCTTTCTTATCCTTTGTGCTTATCTCAAGCTCCTTCCGTCAGAAATTTAGTTTTTAAGGACGTTTATTCTGCTCTACCCCACCTACTCTACTCTATTTTATTCCTTGCTTTTTCTGTTGAGCGTTTTATCTCCTGACATTAATTTGGTTCTCAGTTGTTTCCACAGTGTTTCTTTTCCTTTGTTTTGATGATGTTTCTGTTAACTGGATTCTGGAAATGGAAATAATTTTTAGAACATTCCTCCACTACTCGAGTCATCTTTTGTCCTAGGTCAGGGTCTTTGCTCCTCTGGTTTTTTTTTTTTTTTTTTATTTACTTGTGCTATGCTTTGCTTGTGTAGTTGCTATGCCATTTGTTAGGGTGACTAAGACCAGCATCCAGACATTTTATTCATCCACAAACTAATGCCTGACCTATTGATTTGATTGGATGTAGACCTTGTGGATTTTACCTTGCTGAGTACTAGATATTTTTGTTTGCCTGTAAATATTCTGGGAAGCAGCAATTTGATCCCATCTGGTCTTGCTTTTGGGATTTGTTAGATGGGTCCAGAGCAATGCTTGGCTAAGGACTAGTTATTCCCCCTCTACAGTGGCAAGATCTTATTCAGTCCTCTGTCTAATCCACTGTGAAGTATAAATTTTCCAGTTTGGCTTATGGGCGCAGGCCTTGTTCCCAGGTTTTTTTTTTTTTTGAATGCTAGATATTGTTCCCAACTAGTCCCTTTGGATGGTTTCCTCTCTGGCTTCTGGTAGTTGAGTACACAAGTGCACTGATCCACACCTTCAGGGGCCCTTCTTACACAACTCTCACCTCTGTCCTGTGAACTCCAGCTGCCTTGGTCTATCTGCTCATATTTTTTAAAGTGTGTTTTCAGTATCATTCAGTTGTAAGTATTTCTAATTTCCCTTGTGATACCACCTTCCTCCTCTGCTTCTCCTTCTCCTTTTCCTTTTCCTTCTCCTTCTCCTCCTCCCCCTCCTCCTCCTCCTCCTTCTCCTTCTTCTTCTCCTTTCTCTTCCTCTTCCTCCTCCTCAACCTCCTCCTTCTCTATCTCCTTCTCCTTCCTCTTCTCCTTCTTCTTCTTTCCCTTCCTCTTTTAGAGAAAGAGACAGTGAGAGAGAGAGAGAGAGAGAGAGAGAATCAATGTTATTTAATTTTTCATGTGGCTTTTGTTGCTCCCACACGTGGTTGTGTACATGATGCTAGGGTTTGAACCCACATCCTCATGCGTGCCAGGCAAACACTGTCACCACTGAGCCACCACTCCAGCCCCATGATACATTCTTTTACCTATGAGGTATAAGAATGTGTTGAGTATTCTCTGTACACAGGCAGGCAGAGAAACTCAGAAATGTCAACAATTATTATA
>PVKS010024121.1:0-31515 GCA_004027875.1 Aplodontia rufa | reverse complement strand
TAATATCTCATTATATTTTATGCCACATTTTATTTAATCATTCATCCATAAACGGTCATGTGCATTGCTTCCAACTTTTGGCTATTTGAATGTTGCTGCTGTGGTCATGATTATGCAAATAATCTGACTCCCTGTTTTCAGTTCTTTGTGGTACACATACTCTCTTTAAACAGCTCTGAAAAGTTGTATAGAAAACTGAGATATTTATTTTAGTATTCTGCATGCTTTCTTAATATTGAATTTGGGGTTTGCTTTTTAATAAATGCTAATATACATATCATTGATTTGAAGATTATTTTATACTTAAATTAAATGTAAATTAGTCCTGTTAATTTGGTCATCAATAAATTGCTAATATGAATATATTAAATAATTATTTCATCAAGTTAGGAAAATTCATGGACTCTTCCAACTGCAACAGTACCAGATTTGCATTTGATTTACATATTAAATATTCTCATAGATAACTTTATTTAAATAATTTTTCTTTCAGCATTGGTAATTGAAAACAGGGCTTCACACATAGTAGGCAAGATGATATGGTAAAAGAAGCAAGATATTCATGAAATAGTATGATACTATTATACCTATTTCCTTCAAAATTTCTGTGACAATATAAAGAATTTAAGAAACTGCTATACATAGTAGAGAGACAAGAGCAGAAGAGAATAAGAAATTAGGAGAGCTTTGATGTAGTGATGAAAAATAGAATTATGTTATCATAAGAAAAATAGTGGAGATTACAATCCATGAATATATTTGTATTAAGAAAGAGCATGTTTGGGGGCATAAAAACTTGTCCACTACACATATAGTTAGAGCACCAAGAATTTGGATAGCTAAGTATGCCATTTAGTGTGGAGGTCAAAGATGAAAATTCTAATTTTAAAGTAATTGCTTTGGGGACAACACTTAAAGCCATGGACAGAATAAAATCACCAGGGAGAGTGTGTAGTTGAGAAGAGATGGGGACCAGAAGAGAACAGTGAAATACTTTAGCACTTAGTGGAAGAGAGGAGAAATAAATGATAGCTCAGGGGAAATAGTGGACCATTAGTGAAAGAATTATTTAAGAAGATTAAAAAAAATGGAATCAGAGCAGATGCAGTTTAGACCTTTGATCAGAGCAGGGATTTTTGAGTTCAGATACATGAAAATCAATAGATTTTATAGAAAAACAATGAGGAAATTCATAATCAATTGATTTTTTAATGAAGTACATGTCAAGATCATTGGACAAAGGATGACTAAAATGGACAAAAATTAAGATGGAAAGGTAGGAGTCACAGTCAGAAAACAGAAAACTTGAAACTTAGATTTAATCAGTGGTACAATGTGGGGGGTGATGAGACCAAAAAAGTGGCCATGTCTGTGGGTGACTGACATGAGAGGAAGTGAGGTTATTTATTTGGGGGTAAAAAAGTCAAAACCAGGCCATGGAATATATCATCCAGAATTTGCCCTACTCCCAAATTCCACAGAATACAGACAATAAACTCACTTCCAGTGAGTTCCTGGAATTAAAACCCTTTATCTTTTTATATCCTTTCTGTGTCTATCCTCATCTCTTGTTAATTTCTACATTTAACCTCATTATAGCCTATCTACTTCATCTTCTCTGTTTCAGCACAAATTTCATTTCCATAAGAATTAATATTTAAGAAAATCCATTTTCACCATTCTCAGATATTAATACCTCATAGGTTATCTTCTATTTTATTGAAAAAGTCTACATTAAAAAGAAGATAAAGCAGACTAAATTTGCATTTATTTATATTTATACTGGGGATTGAGCTTCAGGGCACTTGACCACTGAGCTACATACATCCCCAGTCCTTTTTTATTTTTACTTTGACACATGGTCTCAGTAGTTGCTGAAGTAATCCCTAAATTAATGAGACTGACTGGCCTTGGAATTGCCATCCTCATACCTTGGCCTTCCTAGTGGCTGTGATTACAGTGCTTGTAGGCTACCACCTACAAAGCATAGGCACTTGGCTGCTTATTTTATTTTAAATGAATGGAAAAGACTGACAAGTATTTTAACTTTGCTGAACTATTTCAAGGGTAGAAAAACAGATAGAAAATAATAATAAATGTTGGTAGGGAAGTAGAAGAAAGCATGAGAAACTGGAGATGGAACAACATAAGGTGGAAAAAATACCAATGCTAAGAGAAAGATACAAAGGTATATTTCACCAAGTTCATTTTTCATTCATGTTAATTTACCTTGCAGTTCTTTAATTTCAAAGCACTTTCAAAAGTGGATTTCAAAAGATGGCCAGTCTCTCTATATTTACTTTTTTGTTTCAAAATGTTTTCTTTAAGTAAGATATTTGAATTCAACAAATTGTATTTTTTATTCTATCGCATATACATACTATTTTAGTCAGAATTGTTTTTGTGTGTGCATAATTCAAAGACCTGTCAATGACAATTTAAGAGAAGGAAAAGTTTATTTGGGGGCTCAAAGTTGCACAGGCCTCAATTCATAGACAGTTGATTCCATTCCTTCAGATTTGAAGTGAGTGAGACTGAACATCATGGAGGAAGAATGTGGTGGAGGGAAACTGTTCAAGACACCACACCAGGAAGCTCACAAAATATAAACCCCAAAGACATGTCCACAAGGATCCACCTCCCCAGGCTTCACACTACCAGTTTATTTAGTTACCACTCAATCCCTATCCGGGGATTGATTCACAGATTAAGTTAAAACTCTTTTAACCCAAATGCTTCACCTATAAACTTTCATGCATAGTCTCACACATGAGATTTTGGGGAGACACTACATATATAAACCATAACACATACTGTATTCTGTAACAATAATGGATCTAGGAGAATCCGATTGGTCATGCTGCAATTTCTGTCTTCTATCTGTAGATCTTTGTTTCCATTTTCTATACATTGTTTTTCTGTTTTGCTTTAGGTTTGATAATGTATTCTGAAAAAATGTAGCCACTAAAGTTATAGGTTTGCCAAGAAAATATACCCATGGGCAGGCCAGAATTTAACTTAATTAGCTATTATTAAGTACCTGCAAAATAATAGTGCTACAATTAATGACAAGATGATAAGCTGAAAGCTGGAGAGTGTATTTTACTGTAAGTACTGGACCATCCTGCATTCTCTTGAGTTTTGGATTTCTTTTATGGTCCTTAGAAAAATTCATCCCCAAGTATACGTTTGACAAAAACAGAAAAACAGAGAAAAATATTTAATTCTTTTCCCTTCAACCTACTCTTAAATCCTAAAGGATAATCCCTGATGTTATTTCCACTCTGACTTTCAGAAAGGGGAGCAGATCCCTCTACACATTGGCCCCATTGGCCCCATTGGCCAATTTTTTTCTTCCAAATGCATAACTTTTGAGTATACTTTTCATACAATTAAATACATTAATTAATTAATTAATTTAGCAGTACTGGTGATTGAATCCAGAGAAGCTCCACTACCAAGCTACATACCCAGCCCTTTTTCACTTTTCATTTTGAGACAGAGTCTCACTAAATTGCCCATGATGACCTCAAACGTGCAATCCCTGAGCCTCAGCCTCCTGATTCACTGAGATTGCATACATGGGCCACCACCCTGGCTTCAACCCATCCTTCTTAAATGTAGAGATTGGCAAACTTTGACAAATACTTGTATTTTCATTGTCAACATTTAATTTAAATATTTATATGTCTACCTAAAGCTCTCTCCTGCCTCTTTTCATTCAACACAAGTCAGTATCAAACCAAAGTACCGTCTGACATTTTCTTTGAGATTATAGGGTGATTTGGCCTTTTCTATAATTTCATAGTCATGGAATGAATTATATACTAACAGTTATTTTGTGTCTAGCTACATTTGCTTAAGACACTTTTCAAATCTAACCACCTTATTGCAAATACTATTGTTTTCTTTTTTTGTTGTTTCTGAATAATTTTGCACTTTACAAACTTACCATCATTTCCAGATTTTGGTTAATGAATAAAGCAACAGTAAACATTCAGGTCAACATGCTTTTGTAGATCTGTTTTATTTCCCTCTGATAAAAATCTAAAAGTAAAACTCTTTTGTCATATGGTAAGTACATGTTGAATTTAATAAGTGACACTTTCTAACAGTTTGCAGCATTTACACTCCCGTTATTAATGTGTACTGTTTGTAGTTGTGTCTTATTAATACTTGATACTTTTTCAATTATGCCAATATGTGCTCCGTGAATCCTCATTGTGGTTTTTATTTATATTTTCCTGCATAATGCATTATGTTTTTAGTACTCAGGTTGGACCCAGGGGTGCATTACCTTTTAGATACATCCCCAGTTCTCTTTATTTTTTATTTTCAGGCAAGGTCTCACTAAATTTGCTGAGGCTGGCCTTGAAAAAGTGTTCTTCCTCCCTCAGTCTCCCAAGTTATGAACATATTTTTATAAACCATTGATCACTTATATATCTTCTTCTTGACTGCATGTTCCAAACATTTCATTATCACATTCCAATCATTTCAATATCACATTCCAAAGATTCCCATGCTCATTAATTGCCACTACTCTATCAATTTTGTGAATAGGTAGAAATATGAAAAATATAAAATGAAAAGCTAAAATTAAGCAAGAATACTTTAAAAATTTAAAGCTACATAGAGCATAAATATAAAACTGCACATTGAGAGAAAAGTAAATGATCTGAGAAATTTGAAGGCTACTTTATTACCTAGTATATAGGTGAACTCTCAAAACCTGCAGGTCTCACAGGTAGCCTCTGTAGCAATATACAAGACAAGCTCATTATAACACAGCCTCAGAGTCAAAGAAGAAAAGATGACCTGAGCATTTAAACCACTTTTCTTTTCCATAAATTCTCTATGTTGAGGAAATCCTGTGAATTGAGGATTTGAAGTTTATGTTAGAAACTGAGTTTAAGTGAAAGAACCAAAAGCAAGCAGGAACATTGGGCAGGAAATTCTCCTTTGGCTCTACTCATTGCTCACAAATACGATTTCTAAGAAAAATCATTGCATGAGAATTCCTCTTCAGGAAGCCAATGTGGAGATTCTTTTATTATTGTAAGGGCTTCTTTTAAAACATGTGGGGGGAACAGCATTTTTATACTGGAATAATTAGAAATAACTATTTTCAACATTGCGTACCATTATTGCTCTGTATAATGCACCCCAATACAAAATTAATCTAAAATAGATTGTTATTTTCATATATTTGCTACAAAGAACAACTCTTCAAAAATGTATGAAACAAATGCACTGCTTGCACATTTCTTTCTGTGTTCGACAGTGACAGCCATGGTCATTTCACGCCTCTCCTCACGTAAATTAACTATGTGTCAGAATTAAGTTTTCATTAATTTCAATTAACATGCAAAATGTTGTCATTTGTTTTACTATAATGATCTTCATTTTCTCAAGGGTTATTTCCTCATTTTTACACATTGGAGAATTAGCAGATGTATGAATAACACCTTAATGAGAGAAATAAGAATAAACTCATACAATTTTGAAAAGCAGCATTAAATAAGGGGCATAATAGGAAAAACAAGGTGTGAAATCATCTTGAAATGTGCATTTGGAATTGAGAGTCAAGGGGAAATAGTGTATATAAATGTCAAAGATAAAAAGAACTTAAAAAGATATTAACATTTTTTTAACCTGAGAAAAAGTAAAAAGCAAAATTAATAGCAAATAGATGTTTGATAGATTCTTCCTCAGATCAAAGCTAACTATGCTTTTATGTTTTAAACAATTTTACTTTTCCTTTTAATTTAGACTTTTCTGAGTATTGGAAGAACTTTTTTTTTTTAAGAGAGACAGAGGGACAGTGTGAGACAGAATGAGAGAGAGAGAATCAATTTTTGTTTTATTTTTTTCATGTGGCTTTTGTTGCTCTGACACTTTGTTATATTTTTTTATATTTGAAAAACATTTTATTAAAACATCTACTTTAATTTTTTATTTATTTTTTATTAGATGTATATAGAGATACAATTGAGGGGGAAACATTGTCAAACCATCAATAACCAATGTATATATACTTAGTTATTCAGGGCTAATGCCAAATCATGGATGCCCAGCTTGGATTTCCCCTGTTACTCTTTCCCCCAGAAGAATTCCTGCGTTAAATGGGTATCTTGTGGAGGAAAGACATCTGCTTCTGAGATGGTTCCCCCATATTCCCACTCTCCAGTCTCCTAGGAGTTCTTCCTACACCCTTCCCCCTCCCCATCCCCCTCCCTATGCCTCCAAGTAACCTGGGGAGCCATCCCCCTATTGCATTAAGAATCATACAATTTGAAGTTATTGTTAGTTTAGCCATCTAACATATTGCTTCCCCATGTATTCTAGCTCCAACAGATGAGAGATACCATTCGGCTCTTGAGTCTCTGAGTTTGGGATACTTCACTGTGCATAATTCTTTCCATCTCCATCCATTTGGCTGTAAAAGCCATAATATTGTCTTCTCTAATGGCCGAGTAGAATTCCATTGTATGTAAGTACCAAAGTTTTTGTATCCATTCATCGAGTGAGGGGCATCTGGGTTGGTTCCATAATCTAGCTATAGTAAATCGAGCTGCTATAAACATTGATGAAGCCAGATCACTATAATATGCTGATTCTAACTCTTTTGGGAAAATACCCAGGAATGGGATACCACCTCACTCCTGTTAGAGTGGCAAAAATGAAAAATTCCAACAATAACAGATGCTGGAGGGGCTGTGGGAAAAGAGGAATACTGTTACACTGCTGGTGGGACTATAAACTGATTCAGCCACTATGGAAAGCAGTGTGGAGAATCCTCAAAAAATTAAGGATGGAACCACCTTATGACACTTTGTTTTATATGTGATACTGGTATCAAACCCACATTCTCGCACATGCCAGGCAAGCCTCATAACTGCTGAGCCACCGCTCCAGTATATAGAATTTATTTTGTAAACAAAAATTATATCTGACAAAGTATGTTTTCATATTTGGACATCAGAGCAATTCAATTTTGTCACGATTAGAAGACCATTACAAATTAGGGACTCAAAGAGGTTGACATCAAATCCTAAAAAAAGCCACAATAATCAAATGAGTGTGGTATCAAAGGTTTAGAAATATAAGTAAATGGAACAATAAAGAGTCCATAGAGAAGCACGCATGCGATTGATTTTCAACAAAGGTGTAAAGACAATTTAAGAAGGACAGCCTTTCCAAAATGGTTCTAGAACAATTAGACATTAATATACCAAAGCAATAGCAACAGCAACGTCTCCATTGTACTTCCTACTATATGCAAAACACGTTATTTTATTTATTCAAATTTACTCTGCAAATCCCCTTGGGATTTATTTTATATTTTACATTTCTCTTCTAAACCTCTCTGTGTTTTCTCTGCATTCTTTTTTCATAAAGAACATATTAATCAGGCATTTTTTGCATCTTTGTCTACACTAACAGAATCATGTCTGTGATTGATATTTCCCTCAGCTTATGATTTCTTAGTTCCTGCTTTGTATGGCTGATACCTCTTAGTTTAGTTGATTGCTGTGCACACCTTGAATTTTACTATATTGTGTCCCAGGGGTTGTTTTGTTCTTTAATTTTTTCTTTGTATCTGGGACATGGTAAAGTACTGAAATCAATTTGAAGCATTTAGGTTTGTTTTAAGATGTGCTAGGACAAGTTCAGAGCAAATTTTAGTATGTTCCTAATATGGCTTCACTCCTAAGTCAGTGATACCATTTTGGGAGCTTAATGCTGTTCATTCTAAGGTGTCTTTCACTTTGACTGATGCAAACACAGGCTGTTCCTACCTCTGAGGACCCAAGGTAAATTTAACTTACTGCTTACCAGTGGCATATATGTACAAATCAGTACTAAAAAGAAGAATCCAGGAGAAGCCTCCTAAATTCTCCAAAGGTCTCTCTTTGAAGTTTTCTTCTCTCAGAAACTCCATCCTGCAAATTACAGGCACTATGGTCTCCTTGAATTCCAATTTCTGTTTCCTTAATTTACCAAGATGGCCTGGACTTTGTTTAGATTTTACTTCCCTTCTCTCTGGTCTGGAAACCGCATCCAGGCAGTGAGGGACGGGTAGCCACAGGAGTCATCTCAGATCTCTTTTCTCAGAGGTCAAAATCCTGCACTGCTTATTGTCCAAACATCTAAAAAACTATTTTTTCAATGTTATCCTGTTTTTCTGGTTGTTTAATGTGATAAAAAAGTCTAGTCTCATTTCCTTCATATAACCAGAGTCAGAAATCCTATACAACTTTTAACATATAAATAATATGAACTTGTGGTCATCACTGATATAAATACAATGAAGAAATGAATAACTGAATGAACCATAAATCAATTAATAAATAAACATGCATTGTCTACTATCTTGCCACTATGTATTCTGTCCTTTCCTGTGTGCTAATGTAGAATGTGAGAGTCTCCACCTTGACCCTGGAGGTGGTGTTTGAAATCAGTTCAGGGATATAAA
Organism: Aplodontia rufa; assembly: GCA_004027875.1. NCBI lineage: Eukaryota > Metazoa > Chordata > Mammalia > Rodentia > Aplodontiidae > Aplodontia > Aplodontia rufa. The sequence goes on along the minus strand of PVKS010024121.1, from coordinate 23,036 downwards.
ATTATTATGTAGTTTAATAACAAAGTATTCATATCATAATCAGTTTTTTCTAACTCTAAAGTTCATTAGCAGCTCAGGAAAGGTAATGATTAGCATAGATGGAGTAAATGAAGTTTTATAAACAAAGTAGAAACTCAATTAGTTCTCCAATTATGGACGATACATGAGAGCACAAAGGGGAGCGGCCCATCGAAGTGGAAGTAGCATAATGATTAAATGGACCTCGCTTGCGCGTGTATGTTTGTGAGCACACGTGTAAGCACACATGCACAGATAGGGCAGGCTCCCTGAGAAAAGCAGCCTAATGGAAGAAGAAATTGTTATATAACAAAAGAACAGATATTACAGAAGAAAATAAGGAGTTCAAAACTACAAATGCTACCCTTGAAGTGCAACCATACTCAAGTCACTTAACCTCTCTCAAATTCTAAGTCCTTCTCTATATCCCACTTTTTTCCTATTTTTTTAAAGAGAGAAGGACAAAGAAAGAGAGAGAGAGAGAGAGAGAGAGAGTCAATTTTTATGGATTTCATTGGTCTGAAACTTAGCTCTGTACCTGCATGTTGGGGTTTGAACCCATGTACTTGGGGTTTGAACCTGTGTACTTGTGCTTGCCAGGCAAGCAGAGTAACCACTGAGCCACTGCTCCAGCCCCACATTTTTCCTGTTTTAAGAAGAACATGGCATTTCCAGTAAGCAATATTCAGTGAACATTCTCCGGTCTTTAGCTGTACAGTATTTTAAAATGTAACCATTTCATGTCCATGTGCATGTAGTGTACTCTCAAGCACCCAACACTTTTAATATAAGTAAATATTGTGTCATGCACTCTTCTGTGCCTGAATTCAGATATTTGCATATTTAAGGCACATCTATTACTCATATAAGACTCAGACATGAAGTCTGAGAGCCTTACTTTTGAAGTTTCTTTACAAGAGACTTACTTCTGAATATTTGAAAAATAAGAAAACAAATGCAAAACGCATTGCCTTTTTGTGCACTCTAATTGCCTGGCATTCTGCCAATGCATCTGAATAAAAAGAGCTGTAATCAATTGACAACTGATACCTAAAAATATTTTGTTGATATTTTCAAGTACGAAATATATCAATCATTATCATTTATTCAGGTAAAGGAAACGATAATGATACAATATAATATGTACATGCTGAATTACTACTCCTACAAGTATTTCTGTCATTTTCAGATGTAGCAATCTGGTACAGAATTGTTGTCAGATGTAGTTTTTTCTTAACATACATATAGGACTTAAAATTGAGTAATTTATGTTTGCCAAGTCCTTCAAGCACTTCTACTCAGGTGTTGTTTAAATATAGAACTCAGAATTATCTCCTGGAATTAGCAGTGGTGATTATAATACAGGCTCTACTTGGAGGTCTAGATATTTAAAATCTTCATTTTCTTCTCCCTCATTCAAGTGTTATATCCCAACAAGGGTTCATTCATAACAACTTATCAAAAGGGTAATTTATATGTCAGCAAATCCATTTATTGTTTACAATCAGAGATATCCCTAAGTATGTATGAAGATACCATTTTTCCATTGTGTTGGATCTTGGAAAGCTTAATGAGTAAGCAGAAAGATGCTACCTGAGAAATAATCTTTAATTAGTACTGGATGCTTTTATAGAATAGTTCACCAGGTTGATATTTTATGGGGAGATAAGAGCACTAGCTCACTGCTGGTAGAACTGCAGACTAGTAGAAACACTGTGGAAAGCTGTGTGGAGAACCCTCAAAAAATTAAGGATGGATCCACTATACACTTCAGCTATCCCTCTTCTGGGTATTTTGCCAGAGAAGTTAGAATCAGCACATTACAGCAACACAGCAAAATCTACGTTCACGGCAGCTAAATTTACAATAGCTAAATTATGGAACCAACCCAGATGCCCCTCGTTGAATGAGTGGATCCAAAAGCTCTGGTATATATATTCAATGGAGTTCTACTCAGCTACTAGGAACAACAATATTGCAGCCATTAAAGATAAATGGATGGCAATGGAAGAAATCATGCTGAGTGAAGTTAGCCAAACGAAGAAAGTCAATAGCCAATCTAAATGCTTAGATTGTGAATTTTCCAGAAATAAATGATTTCATAAGTATTATTTTGTTTCTCAGCAGGTAAAGAGTATGCTACATTGTTGATTGTTTCCCTCATTTGTGGAGGCTGGAGCTAAACTCAGGCTTGGAGAAAAGGTAGACAGACTCATGTATTAGACCCAGCAAAGATGTAGCAATACACAATCTAGAGCAACCATAAATATGTAGGGGGAGGGGGAGGAGATAGGAGGAGGAGGGGAATAAGGAGGAATCTAGGGAAACAGTCAACAATGTAGCATACTCTTTACCTCCTGAGAAACAAAATAATACTTATGAAATCATTTATTTCTGGAAAATTCACAATCTAAGCATTTATATATCTTGTAGGGGTGAAATATAGAAGAATCAAGAGACTGGAGTACGGAAAATGTGAGAGTAGTTTTGGTTTAAGAACATATGCATATCATATTGTTACTTTATATGCATTTATGATTGTACAATAACTCAACTGCTTAATAAAAAAAGAATCTTTTACCACACTGGTATTTTGTGTCACCTCTACCTACCCCAGTGTTCAACCCCCCATGCTGTTAAAATATGCATCCTAGGCAGAAGCAGAGAGTAGAATGGTGATTATCAGAGACAGGGGCTGCTGTGAGAAGGGTTTGAGGAGTTGTTGGTTAAAGTATAAAAAGTTTCAGTTAGGAAGAAAAGTTTTAAGAACTCTATTGTCCAACATCAAGTGATAATTAATAACAAAATAACATATTCTTGAAAATCACTGAGAGTAGGTTTAATGTGTCATCATCACAAAATATATGTATAAGTAGTGATATGTTTAATTAGCTTGGTTTAGTTATTCCACAGTATATGGAAAATTTTAAAACCTTATGTTGTAAATGATAAATATACATAATTAATTTGTCATTTCAAAATTCATTAATTAAAAAATATGTCTATCCTAGGATCTCTTTCTTCTCAGAAATATCAAGGCATTTGGGCAAATGGCTCAACAAACACCATTCTGTACAGACACAATGAGATCATGGTCATTTTATTGTGGCTTATTAATAGTTTTCATTAGCTCCTCATATTACAATAATATTCAATCCAGTAAAGAAATACAGTCTTTACTTAAAGACTCATGATCTTACCTCCAAAAGATGGTTGCATACTCAGGCTGCCACTCTCCGGTCTCAGAATACTTCTGAAACAAGTCACTGCTGTCAGCAGCTCCATCCTGTGCCCAGGAGTCTTCTGACTCTCTTCCCTCAGGGCCATCTCTGAAGCTATGGATTTCTGCTGAGCTCCAAACTAAGTCTAGGAGCAGCTCAGAAGGATGGGGAAATTCTCAGCCTCCCAGATAATCCTCACCTAACAGGAAAAATAGTGAGTGTGACTGTTCTTTACATAATCATAACTGGGAGAAATTTTGTGGATTACTCAGTACAGCAGCAAACTATCCACTTTTATTTTCTGGTGTCACTCTTCTTATTGCCCTACTCCTGTTTGTTAGAATTACAACTCCTAAAATGATTGGTACCGAAGCTTTTGTGCCAAACTATGCTTTTTAAGTGAACTCAATTAAGAAATGCAAACTTACAGATCATTGGATTCTATTTTTATAATTTATAGTGGAAGAAACAAAAAGCCAGAGAATTTAAGTAACTTGGCTAAAGACACAAAATAGAGTAATGATAAAACTATCTCTAGAGCAGAGATATGTATGTATATATACATATTATATATATATATATTTAATTCTATGAGATATTACCACATGTGTCTTTGAAATAGGAACCTGGAGATAATTGCTAGTCATTTTATTAATCATTTATTTATTTATATATTTATCTGGATATAGATCTCTTTTGATATTTGATATTTCTCAACATGGAAGTTTAAAACAGAAGACTACCTATTAAACACTTACAATATGCAATGATTTTTATTATTTCCCCTGTTTATAATAAATATGTAAATGTTGTAATTTTTTCCTGTTAGAATTTCCAATTATTTCTGTCCAAATTCTTGTGGTTACATATGACTCCATGTGATCTCCTTTGATAGACCTTAAAAATGCAACGTGAGAAGAAATTTTATGACATGTAAAATAAAGTGAATAATTGAATATGAGAAACTTGGGAAGGAAAGATGATACAAATGTAAATCTGCTCCAGCAATGAGGCTAGTCCGTGGTTTTTCTCTTAGGAATAAAAAATTTTCTATGACAGCTAGCTACAGCAGAAAATTACTGAAGCATGTTGAAAGACAAGAAGCTTTTCAGAGAGAGAAAGTATGTTTCCATAAGGGAAAAATAAATAAATTGCTTAGAAACCTTTTAAGAAGCAGAAGAACTCAATTCTTTCTAGTAAGATAATATTCTTTTTCATCATATTTCTATTTCATATTCAGATTTTATTTTCTATTATGGATTTCAGTTTATGTTATGAAGACCAAGCACTGTATATGTATGTTATATTTGGTCATATTGAAATACAATCTCTACCTTTATAATGAATATTATAATTTTATTATAAAACAGCCAACAGTATAACCTGGGTATCTGAATCATAGAATTTAAAATACTGGCTATTTATCTTCACAGAAAGGTGATAAATAAGTTAATGTAAGATTATTTTATTAATATTAGTATTTAAGTAAATCCTTCTTTAAAATTAATAATATCTTGTATAACACTTCTATGTCAAATAAATATTAAAATTTACCAGTTTTACTAATTTCATCTCCATCCCAAATATTTGTTCTTAACTGAGTAATAATATATTCTGGGCATAAACTTTTATTTGTAAATGATCTGAATGTCTATGGTCACTTAGGCTTGGTTTTTCATTTCTCTGGCTTCTGGAGACATTCTGCAATGACAACTCTAAATAAATCCTTGAGGAGTTCAAAAGTCGCAAGTCTCATGATCTCCTCTCAGTTTAATTTAAAGTCTCTAAGAATAGTGGACTTCACAGATTCTCTTCATCAGTATATCACTCATAGACAGCACATAAAATGTTCTTTGAAAGAATGAGTGAACTTCCACCTTCTTAGTCCCTGATTTTTACAGTTTTTTAAAAATAAAGGATTAATATATATTCAGAGAATTTATTTCTTTGAGTGCACCATTCTATGAATTTTGAAAGGCATACACCATTATGAATCCATCATTCAAAAAATATACAGAATAATTTCAATATCACCAGACTTTCCCCATGGCCTCATACCCAGATGCACACAACCACCAATCTGCTTATTGTCCCTATAGTTGTACATTTGAAATTATGTTACATAAATGGACATGTACAAAATAATAAAACTTCTTTTATTCTTTCTTCCTTTCCTTTCCTTCTGTCCTTCCTTTTTACCATGCTAGGCAGGCTAGGTAAGTATTCTATTGCTATCCTACACCCTCAGCCCAGAAGATTCTTCCCCATCTGGCTTCTTGTACTTAGCATACTATATTTGAGATTCATTCCTATTATGGTATATAAATTATCTTTTTTAAAGAGTAAAGTCCTCATTATTACAATTGTCCTTCAACGCTTGTGAGTTCTGTCTTATTCATAGAAGTTTCCCATCCCAAGTTTCCTAAAATATGTTTTCTGTTTCCTACAAATCCTTCAATTTTTTGTTTCATTTTGTTTGTGTATGTTTAAATTATTAGTCAATGTGGAATTTATTTTCCATTGAGATGTGAGTACATAGATTTTTTCCAATAACTAAATAATTTCCCAGTTACTTTTACAGAAGGCAACAGTTTTAGCTGTAGATTCTCAATGCAGTCTTGACCACATCCTGCATTCACAGAGTTGATAAGTTTAGGTGTGTGTCTATTCCACTGATATATTCATCTATCCCAGAATACATTACTATAACTTTATTAAGTTTTCTGATATCTGATTTATTTTATTTGTTATTTGTTCTCCTCTGCCATTTTTCTTTCATATTTATTTCAAAGTCTGTAAAATTCCCTTAATATTATAGAAATTCATTGAATTAATTTATCAAATTTGGAAGAATTGACTTCTTTTACATTATGTCTTACTATTAAATAATAAAGTCTATTTAATTAGCAAATATGTTGGGACATTTTACTTCTATATTCTCCAACAAAAGGTTATATTTTCATTGGGTATGTTTTGGCTGATCATTTTCCATCAGAAAGACCTTAGATATTTTAGTAGAATTTATAGATTTTTTCTTTTTTTGTTGCTACATTTCCTAATTAAAGCATTATTTAATGATGTACTTTTCTTTGTACTTAATTATAATGTTAATTTGTTTCTTTGTTAAAATTTATTTAGTAAATATTTTGGATTATCTATATACATGTAGTTTTAAAATAATAAAAATTTTATGTCTAACCATCTAATTTTTAGACCTAGTTCATTTAATTTGTCTGTCATTGACAAAGAAATCTTTTAAAAATTAGATGCTCAGAACTGCACCTTACTAAGTTGCACAACATTGGCAACATTTCTATTGAAATTTTCTTTCAGCTTCATCTCCTTTTTATATTGTATGCATTTAGTTTCTCAAGACCTGACTGGGATTGGAGTGGTAGCTCAGTGGTAGAGCGCTTGCCTGGCTCTTGTGCTGGGACCCAAGTTTGAACTGCAGCATCATATAAGTGTTGGAGAAAATAAACCTAGGTGAGAAAAGAAAATTGGACCTTTCTTTGACTCTCTCTCTCTCTCTCTCTCTCTGTTAAAAAAAGAAAGAAAGAAAAAGAAAACCCAATAGAATGAATTAAAGGTCCCTAATTCACCAAGAGGACAAAGGCCAGAAGGAAGAGTCTTTAACACTCATTTGCCTTATTAGAAATACTTTGAAGACAACAGTGCTCCTCTCACAAATTTAGGAAAATAGTCTGTGGGAGGTGAAGTGCTTTGTGCAGCCTCTTTACGGACAGCATCAGAGAGAGTAACGCTCCCTTCAACTTTTTTTTTTTACCATTTGTTAGGTAACATGTTTTTTTTCCAGCAGAAAATGGGTTTCACTGTGGTTGAGTCTCTGGCACATAGCCTTGGAGGTTTTGTGAGAGACGTTTTAGTAATTTTTATTTAGCATACTGATAAAATCGAGATACAGTCTCCTCTAAGTCAAATAAATACTAACCAATGTGACAGATTCATCAAGAACCCCAAATGCATACTTTGGTCTAGATGAGTTATCTTGGGATCTTGTGTTTAGAAAACTTATTGTAACAGGTGACTTGGGTCACTTTGTTTTTCTCCTGATACTTCTACTCCTCTCACTGTTTATTTGCACCCGAAATAGTCCGTGGGATTCAGTTATCTTGATTCCACAGAAATAGAGATTTTTAAAATTTTTTTTGAAGACTGAGTGAGAGAGTGAGAGAGAGAGAGAGAAAGACAGAAACAATTTTATTTGTTTCTCCATCTTGGTTTTGTTTCTCTGTCACCTGGTTATATATGTGACACTGGCGTATGAACCCAGGTTCTTGCACTTGCCAGGCAAGCACTCCAACCGCCGAACCACCACTCCAGCCCCTGAAATGGAGATTTGAAAGACAGGAAAGCATTTATCCATGTAAGATGATATGTGGTAATGTTTCTCTTATGTACGATACATCACTTAAGAAATATAAAGCATTGGGGACAGTATATTTAAAGTAAAGAGTAAAGCTCTATGGAGCTATAAAGTCTTCATACATGAGTTATATATTTTTATAAATGTGTTTTATGATTTATTTACAAAACATGTCATTTTAAGCACACCTTTGTAAAAATCAGTTTGCGGGTGTTCGGCACCAAATATAAGTTTAGGTGTGGATGTTCAAAAGGGAGTCAGACCTAAAACCGGCTGAGCAAAAACTTTTTACTGGGAATCGGCTCTCAAGCGAGGTTCCCCAGTCCTCCAGAGTGAGGGCTGGCTAGGGAGGTCACAGGCTGCCTGGCTGGGCAGCGATTTTACAGTCTAGGGTGGGCAGGAGAATTTTGGGGGTCTCATATTCCTTGGTAATTGGCTGGTGACTCCATTGATCATCCGGTGACTGCGAGATGCCATTAGGTTTTATCTGCCAGCGGCTGATTGGTTGTTCCTTTGTGCTCACAGGCTACCTGATGCCCTGGCCACCTGAAATGACCTAACAACCTTGATAATAAGGACCAGTCAAATGAGAAGACATCATATCTTTCTCTGTGTTTCCTAGAGCTGATTCTGGGGCTCCAGATGTTTTATTATTCCTTGCATATTGTCTTTTTACTGCTGACTTACTGTCACTCATTCTGCTTTATGGTGTAACCTGTCATTGTCTTGCTGCCTAAATATCTTCATGGACTTTTCCTTTCCTCCACCTTTTTCATTATGTCTGCTTTGCGTGGTCGGGCTCTTCCTATAATTGCTAGACTTTTACAATCAGTAAACTATTTTGTTTTTGACAGAGACAATAGAACTCAGCTTCCATTGATTTGACTTATGTTACTCACAGTTCTTTTTCATGAGTGAAAAACTCCATTATTTTCTTATCCTTAGTATATTGCTGGGGAATAGCGGCTTCTATTTTCAAGTCTTGTTAAAATCTCCAAGTGGAGATCTGGTATTTGATGTGTGCAGCAATGCTATTACAATTATCTCCTTGAGAAAACAGTTCTTTGGCTTAGTTCCAGATGTCAAAATAACAGTGTGGCTTCTCAGGTTTGATCTGTCCTTAAGTTACTTTTAGTAGTTCAGGAAATTTTGTTGGGGAGCAATAAAATTTGATGTATGAGAATTAGAAAAGTTCTTCATTTCTGGGGGAAAAACCCTAGTTAATTCAGAAATTCACTTTGAAAAACTTCACACTTAATTTCACTTTGTGTTGGAGTTCCTTCTGGCATATCATTGCTGCTCTAGAAGTGTTGTTTTTCTCCTTGCCCTCCTGGAGCCAATTGCTTATATGCTGTTCTCTCTCTCTTTCTCTCTCTCTCAAGAGACAGGGGGAGAGAGAGAGAGAGAATCAATTTTATTTAGTTTTTCATGTGGCCTTCGTTGCTCTGACACTTTGTTGGATGCATGGTGCGGGGGTTCGAACTCGCCTGCTTGCTTGTGCCAGGCAAGCACCGTAATCGCAGAGCCATCGCTCCAGCCCTGTTCTCTCCTTTTGATACACTGAGGCACCAACACTATTCCTAGTCATTTCCCTGGCCTCTCTAGAAGATACTCATTTCCTCAGTACTTTTTATCTCTGCTGGAATAATAGGGTAAGTGCGCAAGGAGAGTATCAAATACAAAAGTGACACACACATTTAAAGTCAGAGTGAAATGTGAAGGACAGATAGCCTACGAAATGAATTATTCACTCTTTGGAAACATTTCTAATACTAATACCATTAATGCAATCTTTCTCACAACTGGAATCTAAACCTTTTACTTCCTTTTTCTTTCTTTCATTACAAGTTTATAGGCCCTTTGGGTATATAAAATTCAAACACTACTGAAGTAGTGTTTTTCAAAGAGAACGTAAGGAGGAAGAAGGGAATCAATCTCAGGAGCAGATAGGTTTGCCAAGAATACAGGACAGGATTTTGGAACTAAAGTAATTTGGAAAAGGAATGGATAAGTCAAATTCTGGTGTGTCTTGTTCTCCTTCTAATGAAGAAATTGTTGAGCTCAATGAAAGATACCCAGGTATCTCTGGGGCCTTTTCATCCCCTGTCCTGTGAAGGGTCCCTCCTTCCTTCACTCCATAGTCCACTGGCAGTCAGTTGCTTGAATAACCATTTGTCAGCACTCTTACATACCAGTCTTGCAGAATGCAAATTTATTCTGAACAATACATCATATTTAACTACAGCTACACAAACCCATACACATATGGTCTGGTTAATGATTTTTTTTCCTTGATATTTGCTTAGCTTTGCAAATTTCTAATTATCATTTCTAAATACTTAAATGGATTCATTTAACATTGTTTTCCAATTAATAAAACACATCAAATAATTAAAAATCTTCACTTTTTCTTATCATAGCACTAGGGCTACCCCTGCCTCTTCCACACTCTGCTCACCTCTGATCTGGTTTCCCTGCAGTACAGATGTAGAGCTATCAAAATGGAATTTACATTCTCTATTCTGAATTGGAGCACTTGTTCTCTGATTCCAATGACATGTCTTGTTTGAGAAGGACACAGGTTTCCTGTGGCTTTAAAGATGCATGTGGTATAAATTACTGAATCTTTGCTTTGAGAAAGCATGTTTTATCTATTGAATACTTACCTGCTAATGTGGTTAGGTACAGAAATATGGATTAGAGATGATTTTCACTAGGTCTGCTGAAAATATTTTCTCCAACAATTTCTAGCATCAAATTTTTTTAGAAGAGATTCTCTGTGGAAGTTTTCCTTGAAGGCCCCAGGAGTCTTCACACATTACACTTAAGATGGGAGTTTTAACAGCTGCTATTGTCTCTTCAGAGGGCACTGACCAGTGAGGCCGTTGAAAGCAAGGTTTTCTGAAAACATTCTGTGTCATCAGACAAGTACAGTTTGATTGATAAATATTATGAAATACATATATAGATGTAAATTTTATTAGTTTTTAAAAGATAATATAAATACATTCATATACAGTTTATATGTTCTTATGTGTAGTCAGTAATTATATATCTCAATTTTTGGAAATGGTCAAAATACTTAAATTGACAATTCATTGATGAAAATTTATCAGTGTCAAATGTGCAAATTAAAATATACTCAACATCATTAGCAATTGAAACTTGTTAAAAGAGATATTTACACTAATACAGGTCTCCATTACATCTCAGTAAAACTTTTTTTTTTTTTTGGGGGTATTTGGGATTGAACCCAGGGATGTTTAATCACTGAGCCACAACCCCAACCCTTTTTTTTTTTAATCTTATAGTTTTGTTTTACAGAGGGAAGGACAGTGAGAGAGAGACAGAAAATCAATTTTTATTTTTCACGTGGCCTTTGTTGCTCTGACACTTAGTGTGTACGTGGATGCTGGGTTTTGAACTCGTGTACTTGCGCATGCTGGGCAAGCGCTGCAACCGCCGAGCCACTGCCAGTCCCCCAAACCATTTTTATTTTTTTAGTTTTGAGACAGGGATCAAAATATTTTGCTTAGGGCCTCACTAAGTTTTTGAGGCTGGCTTTGATCTTGTGATGCTCCTGCCTCAGCTTTCAGAGCTGCTGGGATTAGAGGTGTGCTCCACCACACCAGACTCAGAAAAACTCTTAAAAGCAAAAGCAATCAAATGTAACCTGACCAGAGTGTATAATAGGATAAATGTATAGCTGCTAACTATATACTATATATCTTGAAATAAAATATATTATATCAAATGAGAATTTTATATTTGGGTTCTTTTTATGCAAAAAAATTAAGAATGGTCTCATAAAATTTCTCTTCTTTATTTTTCTTTTTCAGGATTTAATAAACAGGAATGGAGTATACAGTATGTTGAATATATAGTTATCAAATGTAGATTTATTTCAGCATTGAAGCCATTGCAAATGAACATAAAGTATACATTATGCTGGATAATAATCATGCATCTCAGAAGTAATTCCTCTCCTTGTTGTTATAATTAAAATAATATTCTATATATGTGTGCCTTTGTTCTTTTTGTTTAGATTTCCTAAAATTTATCTGCCTCTTCTCTGAGCTTTTAACTCACAAACATCATTTCTGATTCACACAATTATTGTCTCCTCATAAAGGGTTTCACTTACCCTGCAGCGATAGGTCAGTGTCAGGTGAATGTCTTTTTTCCTCTCTTTCTTGTTTCTCAGAGCTTCCTCTGGAACCTTCACACATAATACTTTAAGAGTTGTTTATTCTCCACCTCATCTGCTTAAATCATCTGCATACCAGGTGAAGAAAACACTTTTGATGAGTGTTAATTATATTATAATTTCAAAGTAAAAACCACAACACGAATGATGCCATTACTTGGTACTTTTCAAATCCTTTCTAAAGAAACACAAGCCAAAAAAACATTAATTGAATTGAATTAATTTCAATAAAGCTGTAATATGAGTTAGAGCAAAACACTAAAACTTTGATGTGATCCCTATTAAAATACAGATTCTTCAAAACAGCTTAGGGCAGAGACTGAGCTAATAGCAGAAACATTTCCAGGGAGAATGAATCTCAAGGAAATTGAAACTGATTTTTTTGTGCATTAAGGGAAATTGGTTTTGACCTGCTTAAAGGTACACAGGATTTTAGGTCCTCTACAAAACACCTTGTAATTTATTTTCCTTTTTATAAATTGTCTTCCTAACATTTGAAGCACTATGTATGGAACACAGTCTTAGAAAATTGAGAAAAGGAAAGCAGATCTATCAAATGAACAACTCGGGGGCTATAGATGCCTCCCAGCAGAGGAGGACTGGCTGGTTGGGAAGTTGGTTTTCCAGCTAAGTAAGAAAATATCAGATGCAGAATTCTAGCGCCGTACTTAAATGGGGAAGCACACAGTCTGTATTAACCAAAAAATGAATGAAAGGACAGTGTTGAGGTTGGCATGGTTTGGGAGATTTACATTATTTTCTGGCATTAAAGATGAGAAAGGGAAATAGAGCATGACTTTGTTATTCTTCAACTAGGAAGTGTGGTGCATCTTGATTGGCTTACTTCAGCTTTTATATCAGAACAATAGCAAAGTCTTTCCTCAGGTTTTCAGCATCATTGCTTCAAATATGTTTTGCACCATCAAATAAGAGGATCATAATTTAAGAAAGTAAGAGAAGGAATATACTCATATGAATGGAATTTGATTGTATGCCCAGAATTGTATTTTGCTATATTTCATTGATAAAGAATTTGGGTCCCCACCATGATTTTTTAAAGCAATTTTTCACTAAGAAAGCTGTTCATATACTTAAAATATGATATATTAAATATGGTGAATATGCATTTTGTTTCTATGAACTGACAAATTCTATGAAAATTCTGCTTTCTAATTAAATAAGGGTTTCTTGACCTTAATGCTGTTGCCATTTGGGAATGGATAATCTGCAATGGGAGGGATGCCCTGTTATGTTGTAGGAAACTCAGCTGCCTGCTAGCTTCTTTCCACTAGATGCTGGAAATATTCCACAGTCACGATATTGAAAAGGTCTGCAGAAATTTCTGCATGTTTTATATGGAAAAAATCGCCTTATTTGTAAATAATGTTGATTTCTCCTGAGAGTAGTTCATCAATTTGAGATCCAGAAGTGTTAGATTTTCGGTGAAATACAACTATATTTGAATTTCACATCTACTACATAGTACCTTTGTAAATTTGTTGAAAGTATGTCATCCTTAAGACCCAAATTTTCTTTTCCAAAATTTAGAAATTATGAATCCCAAATTAAATTACATGTAAAATTTTAGTAAATAAGCAATTACCATAGGTTCCATGGATTTTAGGGTTAGCAATTGTCATCTTAATCAATGTGCATGCTAACATTACAAGATTTCAGTATGATTTTGAGATTCAAATTATAGCTTTGTCATGTGTGTCAATTTCTACTCACCCCAGTGAAGTATAAAGTGATAAAGAAATAAAACATTAAATGTAGAAAGAGTTAATGAGTCACTGCTCCAGGCCCTGATTCATACATTGTTAATTGTGTGCCATTCTGAGCAATGTTATGAAATCTCATCCTCTTCCACTTTATCCCACTGGGATGTGAATCAATCTGTTGTCTATAATATCTGTTTGGTGTGTATATTACTGACCTGTAGGAATGTTTTGTCATTTAGTAACCATGTTAGTTATCAGACTGACTGCCACGGTATTAGCCTAATACTATGTCACAATGAGCATGTCTGTCATCTCACTACATTTCATCACATAGGTACAGTATCATCTCACATTACCATAAGAAAAAAGGATCAGTACAGTATAGTAAGGTATTTTGTGAAACAGAGACTGTGTTCATATAACTTTTACTATAGCATGTTTTATAACTATTTTCTTATCAGTTATTGATTTAACCTTACTGTACATAAGTTATAAACTGAACATTTACATACATATGCATAGGAAAGAATATGGTATATACAGGATTTGTTACTATTTGTGGTTTCAGACATCCATTGGGGATACAGGAATGTAGTCCCCATTGCTAAGGAAGGAGTACTTTAAAATACCTTAAATGACCATAAAATTCAGAACATAAAATAATTAGTCAAAAATTGGTATGTACAGAGGATTCTGTTCTATGCTCAAGAATATAGTGTAAGTAAATGGAAAAAACAATTAATTATAAAGAACTGCTTAAAAATAAAAATTAATTTCAGAAATGAAACAAAGGAAAATTGTATAAGGGTAGGATGACAAAGTAGAGAAAATCTCCAAGAAAAAGAAGAGAAAAGAATGGATTGAAAATATGGAAAAAAATAGACCCCAAGGATTAATAAACTTTTATGACTTCTGATTTTTGAGAGAATAAAGAATAAAGACCCCAAAATAAGCAAGTCCATCATCATACAGACAATACAAATGAATGTTCTGAAGCTAAAATATCAAGTCTTCAAATTACAAAGTCCTACCAGTTGTTCAGCACACAGGACAGGGACGGCATACCCTGACATATCTCTGAAAAACCGAGGAGAACTAGAACACTGCATAAGATTCCATAGAGACATGAGAAAGAGGACATCTTCACAGGGACAAAAGACATCGGCAAGAGTCAGAGCTAAAAGAGCATTAAATGAGCCCTCCAAGCACCAAGACACAAGTAATTTTATGAATACAGAATTCTGTAATCAGATTCACACCCAGCTTTCATTGGTTAATGAGGCCCAACAACAGATATTTTAAAGATGTAATGACTTAAACAACAGGCACACTACAAGTGATTTCTTAGAAAGGTGTCTGGAAAATGAAATTGACAGAAGAGTTGAGAGAAAATTTAGGAACTTAAAGCCTTTGGGAGTTGTAAAATAATGAATACACTGTAAGTCTTAGAAAAGTAGCCCACAATGGACGTAAAGTATGGCTATCAGAAAAAAAAAAAATGAAGGGACATTGGGAACAGCATCAAATGTGCCCTAAACCCTAAATCACTACTGGATGAAGATGATACCTGACTAAAATTAAAAAATCAAAAATGTGATGAAATGGTACTAAGAGGACAGGAGAGGTGACTCAGTGGTAGAGTGCTTGCCTGGCATGCACAAGGACCCAGATTCCATCCCCAGCACCACAAACACACTAAGTGTAGGAAAAACAAAAAGCAGATGGAAAACTAGAATTAACTCTCTCTCTTACAAAAATACAAATAGCACTAACATATACTGAAGTAAAATTCTTACTACATATTTAATAAAAAACAATTTATCTTAAGGCACTAAATCTGGAGGTAGAGCAGGGTATAGTGAGAAAGTATTGTTTTTTATTAGAAATCATTTTTTTCATTTTAACATAATTATGTATGGATTTCTTGTTTTCAATATGGTTATAATGCCATCCTCTCAAAATTCTCACTCACATATAAAGAAGTAAATAATCCATAAATAGAGTTCACTTATAATCATTTTCTGAATTCAAATATGAATATGGATAAGAAGATTTGCAATCCTTCAAATACAGGAGTGAAATCTCAGTCAGCCTAGGCGTACATCAGCAGGAGATTCACACACAGCCTTTATATTATTTTTGATATCCGTTTGTCTGCCTATCATCTATTTTTAGTGCCCTTTATCCATCTAAACTCATCTTCACTACCCGCTTTATCCGCCTTCCATTCCATTAACTTACGATGCAGTGCAAGTGTCTTAGGAGCCAATACTTCTTCCATACTCAAAACAAAGAATGAAAACCCCTGCCATTTCTCTGCTGTAAGGATATGAATGATGTACAATCAAACTGAGGAAGAGAGGAGATACAGCAATTAGATGTGGAGGCTATAGTCACTGTTAATCGATGTCAATATAATGAGTCCTTCAATAACAATTAATAATAGTGAATTGATGTCATGTAAGCACAGGACACTTTACATCCAAAATCTTATTTAACTCGAAGGATAAACTCTCAAGGATTACCAGCTCTGTTTCATAGACCAACAACACCCTAGGATTTGTGAATGTTAAGGTAGCACTCCTGTTGAATGGAGATGCTTGGATTTGAACCAAGTTCTGTTTGAATCATTTCCTCTAAATCAAATTTTTAAAATAAAACAAAAGAAAAACCAATACGTAGATTCCTGTTTTTATTACAAGGTAAGATTTTTATTTGTTGATTCCTCTAAAGGTTTAAGCAGAAAATTTATTTAAAAATAAATATAATAAAACAAAACAAAAAGTTCTTGGGTCACAGCCATAGTCCTTTCTTTAGATGCTAATCTAAGTTTAAATCCTTTGCTGTGTCCTCCAAGGAGACATTTAATCTTTTGTTCAATCAGAACCAAGGCCTGACCACCCCTCCCTCCCTAATTTCATTTGTTTAGGCTGGTAATGTAAAGATTCCTCAGGGGTGAAAGTCAATGTATATCGCTGGGAAAGAAAAATGACATGCAGCGTAAATATCAGCAGAAATAATAAGATTAAGAAAAGTCAATAAGAGATGCTGGGATAGGGAGGCCATATTTAGAGATTAGATGCCCCTGAGGAGCAAAGCAAACAGACCTAAATATGGATGTGACTGATAAGGAGCGAGAGGCCAAACTGGAGTAAAACATCAGGGTGATGCTCACTGTGCCCCGACCCCCCTGCTAGGAAACACAGACACTAAGATAATTCTGAGTTTCTAACGTGTTTTTTTTTTCTATTCTAAGCCATATCAACTTCCTTTTCAAAGAACAAAAATAAAATTAAAATGAACACATATAAATGTCAACTATCATAGCAGCCAGGAAATATTGGCAAAATTCAGCACATATCTGACAAAACCAGATTATCTCAAACTCCACATTCAGTAAAGTGTGAGGATCATAGTAGTGTGTGCTTTTTTATTTATGAAATCTACTTAGTAGGACGGTTTTGATAAAATCATCTGACCACTTCTAATTATGCCACATGGATTACCATAACATGCTGTATTTAGCACAGAGTTCTAAATTGAAGATTTGGCAATGTGGCGCAATTTGTTCAGTAATTGAGGTACCAAGCAGTTACATTCATATACACACATGTTTGTTTATATACAGGATTTACATGACTTCTTGAATACCAATTAAATGGCATAAAAGCCAACAGATTTCAATTTAATAATACACCAAGGTTTTGCCAAGTATTATTGTCATTTCCACATTGCCTCCATAAATGCAAATCATCCATAGACCAATTCTCAGCTCTGAAGTCATTTTTGAAAAAAAATATAAAAGTGCTTTAAGTTTTGGATGTGTGGAATATACCACACATTTATAAAAATGAGGCTCAAAAATATCCAGCTCAATGATACAGCATAAAGTGAATACCATGTAGACACACAGTGTAGGAAAATAATACATCACAACACCCCGTTGTCTCCAGTATTTTCCTTTTAATCCCTACCTCCTCTCCCCAAGGCTACTACTAATATGACTTCTATATTCTTATGTCATAAACTAAAAATTATTCCTCAGAAATTCTTCATAATTTTAGTTTCTGAGCGGTCAACTCTAAATAATAAAAGACAACTTTAGGTATTTCAAATTTTATATAAATTCAATTTTGTGTGTTTCTTTATTTGATCAATATCATGTGTAAGATATTTCCAAAACAGTAGCTGTACCTGTACCAATTTTTATTGTTGTAGAATATCACACTTTATGCTTGTGCTATTCTAGGTTACATGGACATTTTAGTTGTTTTGAGTTCCTGGATATGATGATGTTGCTGTGTTGCTATGGCACATTCTAGTACGTCTTTGAGTGAACATGGATAGGTATTTTCAATGGATATGTGCCCAAGAGTAAGGCTGCATATACTAAAATTTAGTTTGTGAAGACAGTTTTTAATGTTCTCATTAGCAGATTATAAGACTATTATTGAAAATTGAGTCACTATTCAATAGATTGCATGTCCTTTCATGGATATTAGTAAAAACACTGAACTTCACTTATATTAAAATACTCTCTCCATTTCCAGTTTGCGCTACTTCCCTCTAGTGGTTTGGCCCAGTGTCTTGTGCTTTCGGGTTTACCAAATACTTCAAATCAGTGAAACTTTGATATGACTTGGTCACTGTGCTTTTTCTCATTGACAAAATGTGCCAATTAATATTTTCTCTAAATTTGTAATGAATGCCTTCGTGTCCTATGAAAGAGATTTTAAGGAAGCACCTTATTCTAAAGCTTGGAGATTGTTTCACTTCAGAGGTGGTCTACTTTGTGGCAAACTGGATCACTGATCCAGCATCAACAAGATTTGTTTGGGTTATTTTTATGGTAAAAATAAAAATTTTCATTGTGTTATCTTTGTCATATTCATATGTCTTCCTGTATTATATTTGTAATCTGAATTTTTATTTAATTTTCAAGTCATATAGGAAATAAAACATAATGTAAGATTCATTATAATTGTACAGCAAATCACTACTTTCAAAAGCGTGATGTACCAACCCTGTCATGCATGGATTTAAGAGGTGTCAATATAAATGCCAACCACAGTGTTACATAAATGTTGCTGAAGGACAATATACATATTTTTTACTTCTTTTCTTTTAAGAAAGAGTGGGGAGAGAGAGAGAGAGAGATGGATTTTATTTATTTTATCTTCTGACCTTTGTTTCCCCAACACTTATCTGTGTATGTGGTGCTGGGGTTTGAATCTGGGTCCTCAGGAATGCCAGGCAAGCACTTCAACTGCTGAGCCACTGCTCCAGCCCTAAAGGACAACATGAAAAGTGAAGGAAATAAACTAAACTACAGAATGAATAAAAGTCCCAGAACAAACAATTAAGAGATTCCTTTTAAGCAGAAAAATGTCATGAAATCATACTGAGTCTTCACACTATTTTGAAACTGAAGACAGAATCCTTTTCATTTTATTTAATTAATGTCAGTGGAAAAGATAATCAAATAGTCTGAATGCAGACAGTAAGCATCATAAACACACTGAGTTTTGCAAAACTTATCAATTAGTTCAAACTGGTTAGGAGGGAAATTGCAAGTACCTTTCTTACAAAGGTCCTAAATTAAGGGCAGAGATAAGAGAGAATAAATTCCCTGATAATGATGAGTATCTTTAGATTTCAAGTGTTCCTGCCAATTTCGGGGGATCCTCGTTACTAATAGAATCTTTTTGACAATATAAAATGTCGCTGGGGCTGAGCTGGAGCTCAGTGGTATTGTGCTTACCTAGCATGCACGAGGACCCAAGTTTGAACCCCAGCACCACATACACAACTAAGTGTCAGGAAAAAGGAAAATAAGATGAAAAAATAAAATAAAATAAAATTGATTCTCTCTCTCCTTCTCTCTCTCCTCCCTTTCACTTTCTCTCTCTCTCTCTCTCTCTCTCTCTCTCTCTAAAAAGAAAAAAAAAAGAATGGCATTGACCTATCACATTATTAAAGGTCTGTCCAAACATTTTACTTGATCTGAGGAAAGAGTAGTTTATATGTTAGTGCCTGAGTCAGACCTCTGAACTTCTCTGGTCTTCTGGAACCACATGCACATTTGCCTTGATGAAAGGCTTCTACTGCTTTCCTCAGAGGTATCTTCAGAGGAGCCCGAAGATATTAAACACACATTTACAACTCGTCATTTTATTTTACATAATCAAAGGAGCAGGAGAGGTCTCATTCCTTAAAGTTGACACAAATAGTTTGTACTATTATAGTGGCGTCTGATAGCAAGTTTACTTACAATTATCTTAAAGCAGTTGAATGTAATGCCCTATATTTTCTTATACAATTTATTTGATAGAAAATGTGAGAAATATTATAATTACAGTGGAATATGGGGTATGGGAATTACTCAGGATAAGCCATACATAGTAATTAATATTTATAAAATATTATTTGTGCTGGCAGATTTACTTTTATCATCTAAGATATTTTCCCAAGTAATTCTATATTTCCAGAAATTAGCATTATTTCATATAAACAGTGGGGAACATGGTGGAAATAAAGAAAAATTTCCAGAGAAACACATCTTGCAAATTGAAGGGGTAGGATTTAAATTTAGAGTTTTCTAGCCCCCAAGTTAATAATCATTCTTTCATAATATGCCAGTTCCAGAGCATAATGACAATTACATTTTCATAGTAAAAATGTTTCTATCAGGTAAATAACATTATTTATGCAATAAAATGTCTACAAATTTTAACTTCCAGGGAAGGTAAAATATATTTCCATCTTTTTAAAAAACTCTTGATGAAGCAAATCATTCTATCATCTTTCTAATCAGGAAGAATTGTTGAAATAAGAAATATTTCATTGACAAAGCTAATAAAGATAAGGACAGTATTATGACTAGCCATCTTTGTCCTATTCTCTTGATTGAACTCATTATATATATATATATACATATATATATATATATGTATATATATATATATATATTCTGCAAAGCTTTTGAATCTTTGTTCAGAATTGGAAAAAGTGCATCAGTGCCAGGCAAGGTGCCCTGAGGCACTGGTGTGAACCACTGCCATCCATCTCTGGAGTGTCTAAATGGAGAGAATGGAGCCAAAAAGCAGAGGAATGAAGGTTCTAAGCTAATCACTCACTCCTATATGACACATGAACTTGAATTAACTACTTACCTTCTGATTTCTGCATCTCTCATTTTTTTTTAATTTTGAAAATAAATATCTATGGCTTGCCTTTCAGGTTTTTTAATCTGACTTTATACTGGTACAATCTTGAAAAAATCAGACCAGGTAAATTAAAGACCTCTTCATAGTTTTTTAAGTAAATAGTTTTATATATGACTTGATTATCACTGCAATTCAATTGATTTTGAATGTAGAGGTAATCTTAGGAATGCCATGAGGATCAATAAGATTGAAAAGTGCTTTGAAGATCTTTAAAGAAGTCACTTGTAGACCTGCTAAGTGCTATTTGTCTAGTCTTTTTTATAACCAATATGCTATGTACTCTCAAGTATTGCAAAGAAGAGCCTGCATAGTAACTGGAATTTTATATGATCTGCAAGTGCTCAGCATGAGACAAATTGATAAGATGCAAGCTTCAGAAATGATAGTAGAAAAATAAAAGTGCTGTGCAAGGCAATGAATTACAGGAACACAGTAAGCATTGTACACAGTAAAAATGCAGCCAAAAATTCAGAGAGAGACTACATGAACCAAGTTAATCCAAGAGAACCTTAAACACAAGACGTAACTGAATTTTGAAGGGTAAGTTAGAGAAAATGGAATACAGTGCCTGGGAAAATTAAATAGGTAAAGGTGGTGACAATCTGCATGGTCTGTTTGAGGACAATAAGAATAGAATAGCTGAAGTAGAGATGCTATGTTGGGAAGTAGAAAGATATATTTGGTAATTATAAATTACCAAATTTGCATTTTGTGGTCAGAAATATAAAATACAGGCTCAACTACTATTCCCGGTCTGATAATATTCCTTTTACTTGTGAATATAATCAAGTAAAATCCCTTAATATGTTGACTAAATTTATTCTTTTATAATATGTGAAGTTTTGGTAAGTAGATTTGTACATTCCCTCATGCATTGAAGTTTATGATCATAAGATTCCATGATGTTTATATATTTTAGTGCAGCCAGTGAGGACTCAGTGTTCTCTCTGAATGAGGATTTCACTGTCAAAGTCCTAATTTTGGAAGATAATTATGAATGTGTGGATAAGGGGGAGTAGATCTTAATATAGAAGACCACATAGTAAGAATACTGCATTAATCTGACACTAAAGCAGTGTTGGCATTGGGAGTAAAAATAAAGGAGTATATTAATTAAGTAAAATCCAAGAAAATAAAACGTATCCTGGTAGAATTCATAGATCTTCCCCCCCAAAATTTAATATGAGGCTTCTACAATCACCATTGCCCCCACTAGAACTTAGAGTAGACAGAATGAGAAGGAGAAAGGTCGCTTGATACCCTCTCAGAGACACATGCCAAGACCCAGCTCTCTTTGCTAATTCTGGAAGTGTGAAGGGGGACAATTTTTCTCCTAAATTAACTGTTCTTCAGTTCATGAGAGCTCATGAGTCACTGAGAACACAGTAAGAAGAATAAATAAAACATTTCTGGAATATTCTTACAGAAATCTCAAACATCTAAATCTTAGTACCCATTACCCTATTAAATTGTACTGAGAAATTCAAAGCATGTTAGTATTTTTTCTGCTGTCATATAGAAATTTAAAATAACTTTTTAAAATATTCAATATTCATTAATTCAACATATAAACCAATTATTTATTAATGTGATTAGCTTATTGTTTATAAGGAGTGGTGGTTCAGCAGTTAAAGCATTTGCCTTGCAAACATGAAGACCGGGGTTCAAACCCCAGCACCACATACACAACTAAGTGTAGGAGGAATAAAGCCCAGATGTAAAAACAAATAAAATTGTTTCTTTCTATCTCACTCTCTCACTCTTTTGTTTATTTATTTTTTTAAAGAGAGAGGGACAATGAGAGAGAGAGAGACAATGAGAGAGAGAGAGAGAGAGAAAGAGATAATCAATTTTTTTTTTAAATTTTTCAAGTGACCCTCCTTGCTCCAAAACTTCACTGTGTACATGGTGCTGGGGTTCGAAACCGTGTACCTGTACTTGCCAGGCAAGCGCCACAACTGCTGAGTCACTGCTCCACCCCTCTCCCTCTCTTTTACAAAAATATAAAACAGCTATTTTTTTAAGACAAAATAATGATTAGAGAGAATGCCATCACTTCATAGTTGTGTAAGCTTTGTTATTATGTAGACTAATGGAGGACCAGTGGTTTTCCTCTCTTCTTTTGTATTCAGTTACAGACAGACATAGCATCATTACTAGAAGCTCCACTAGACGCATGGGAAAAAGCAAGACTCAAAAGAACAGCTTATATTTTAGTATTATTGTGAAGATGATTTTGACTCTGAGGGTCCTCTG
>PVKS010024120.1:0-24177 GCA_004027875.1 Aplodontia rufa | reverse complement strand
AAACGTTTCATTGGCAATTAACAAGAAAATGCAGGTAGGGAGCAATACAACTCATGATACAAAACAAACTGTAGCTATTTAGCAAAAACAATAGTCTTACTTAGCCCAGTTCAACATTTATTAAGGGCCTGTTATGTGCAACGTACTATACTAGATTCTGTGGGAAATCCAAATGTGATTAAGACATGGCTCATACCATGAGCAATTTACGGTCAAGATAATACTACGTATGACAAATGTCTCATAGTATAATCTGAGTCATGGAAAATGGACGAAACCACATTCAAGATTTACATTTTTAATTAAAAATGTTCTTAAATGATTAAATTTTAACATTTCAAAGAGTAAACTTTACTTGTAGAAAAGCCACATGATCATCTTAGAACATACAGAAAATGCATTTTTGACAAAAATCAACTTCCGTTCATAATAAAAGACCTCTGTAAACTAGGAAGAGGTGAAATTTTTCAACATTAATAAAAAACCTATTGCACACCTCATACTTGTTGGTAAAATTTTAAACTTATATAAGAGCTTTTCCAGTCAGGAGTACAAAGATTCCTGTTAAGACTGATTCTTTCAGCTGGGTACTGTGATGCACACCTTTAATCCCAGCAACTCATGAGGCTGAGGCAGGAAGTTCCCAAGTTCAAAGCCAGCCACAACAACTTAGTGAGGCCCTAAGCAACTTAGCAAGTTCCTATCTCAAAATAAAATAAATATAAAATCAGGCTGGAGATATGGCTCAGTGGTTAAGTACTCCTGATTAAAAAAAAAAATTCAACATTTTACTTGAGATTTTTAGAGAAATCTAAGAAACATAATGAACTAAAAAGAGGCAAGTTGTATGATATATACAAGTATGTATTTAAGTATACTAAGTATGATATTTAAGACTTTAAAAAATACACTACAGGGGCTGGAGAGGTGGCTCAGCAGTTACGGCGCTTGCCTGTCATGCTGGAGTACATGAATTCAAACCCCAGCACCACGTACACATGGAAGTCTCGGAGCAATGAAAGCCACATGAAAAGCTAAATAAAAATTTATTCTTTTTCTCACACTTCTCTCTTGAAAAAAAAAACACACTATAGGTTCTCTATAATATGCTTGGAATAGTTGATACTTTAAAAAAAACATCTAATAAGCAGGAGCTTCTTCACTGGGGTATATAACTTTACCTGGCCTAATTTAATAGAAGTCACCTAGGCATTTCCTTCCCCTGTACTGTAATAAAACTGGTGCACCTTAAATTGTGCTTACAAGGTAACAGAACTCCCACAGGTGCTTTACAATTATCATCTCATTAGTCTTCTTGAAACCTTAAGATTTTAGCCCAGTTTATAAATGAAGACACTGAAGTACATGCTGGCCTATAATCAAAAGAACATATAGGAACGGCAGATATACAAAGTCATGGCTTTCAAAGTGTTTCACTATAGCACCATACTAATTTCTCGTTCAAATAAATCCTATCAGACAACAAAGTAGAATTACTTAACCAATTATGTCTTAAACAAAATGAAATACATAAGTTGTGTTGTTACTTTAATTAGTTAAGAATTAGGTCACCTCAGTCAGTTCCCTAAGAGGCTTTAGTAAATGTGCTTCAATTACAAATTTAACTCAAATAAAAGGTTTTTTCTTATAATTTTTTATTCTGTTCTCAAACTAACAAATCATTTCATACTCAGGCACTTTTTGAATCTTTTTTATATGATGAATGAAAATTGTTAAGACATTCTCAGAACTCTCAGATGCGCTACTTTGCATTATTAAAACAGCAATGCTATACTGAAGAGAAAAATAAATCTTAGGTTTAAAAAGAGACAGACACAGAACGTACACATGCCATGGTATAAAAACACTTTAAATACAAAAATAAGACAAATATGTATGGAAAAAATATACTCGAAATATCATGGGTTGTTGAACCTTCAGAAGTACATTTTTTTCACTTAGAAATATGTACATTTCAAAACATGTTAGGGTAATAGGGTCAACAAAGCTGTGCACAGGACATCCACCCATGATGTGTTTGTTGTTTGGACTGTTATGTTTTCCAAAATACAGAATTTGCTTCCAATATTTTAAAAACTTGGTGATTTGCATCTTTAAAAAATGTTCTAGTGTCAACTTCTCTTTCAACAGTTTTCTTGCTGCCTAAAGATTAAACATACAATGTTCTCGTCTACAATGTTGATTTTGAACCCTAATCTTCATTTTCAGCTATGACTATGTGTCCTTCTGCAAACCTTATAATAAAACAATTTAAGCTACTTCTCCATAAAAAGGTTTGAATTCTGGGTTTTAGAGGCTGGTAGATGTTCTATTCCTCTAACATCTACATTAGATTACTTTCTTCAATACAGAAACATCAAAAAGACATGATCTAGTGATCTGTTCATTATTAATAGCCTTAAATACCAAATGTCTGCTATATATTAAAAGAAAATCTCTAGCTGATAAGTTAACATTATAAAGTTACCAAATATTCATTTGCATTTTTTCTTATCTTCTTAAATCAGTATCTGAATTTTGCTTCCTAATTTTTTTTTAAATAGAACTGCTATTGTCTTAATTGGCGTGACAAAGTCCACATGGGAAATATTATGTCTGACACATAAATAGGAAGCAGTATTCCAAGTGATTGGCACTACGTAGTTAGAAAGAGAAAGCTGTTCTTTATATTCACAAAGGTCTCTGACCTTTTCAGTACTGGCTTTTGTCCAACCAAGTAAATTAGCATTGAGTCAAAACTGGGAATTACACCAACATGTTATGATCAATAATGCTATCCCCTTTATTCTTCATTTGGAGTAGGGGGAAGTTTAAAAAAGTGGGGGGGCAAACACTTAAATTACAATGTCTACAACAAGTTTCTCACTAACAATTTTTATTAACAAATCCTACAAAGTACAAGCAATAGAGGAAAAAAAATAAAACTAAAAAGCTTTTGCATAACAGTTTAACTCTTAAGAGAAATCTATGGAATCTGAGTCAAATTATCAACACCATGTAAAATTAGTACAGGCTTAAAGAAAAATAGGTCAGAACTTAAAAAAAAATCAGGCAGGCTATAAAAGCATTTGGGCTAGATCGTAACGATCACATTTGTATCGTTAGTGACACAGTATGTGGTACAAAGTAAAATATTACTATATGAATAGTATCTTAAAATCTATCCTTCTCAACCTACAGTTTAAAAGATGACCATTATTTCTATATGTTTATTTAATCTATGGTGAATAGAAGTATACTAGCAATAATGTTTATAAGTGAAATTTTAGCACTTTCAAATTCATATTGGTGAGTTAAAAGGCATCAGGATAGGGAAAAAAAAGCCTGAATTAACACTAATCAGCAGATGTTTTTAAACACTATTATAAGCAAATGTTATTTATTGTGAATGACAGCTTTTATCAGGGAAAGATAAATTAGCTAAGACACCCTCACCCTATTAGCTGAATTACATTGGGATCATATTGCTCCTAGTATCAACTGCCTTCCTAAAAACTTTAAGCATGATACAAATGTTCTACTTCTATATAATTCATTTAAAAACTGTTAAAATTATAAAAGATAAAAAGCAAACTTGCTCTGGACTTGCTTTTTGTATAAACATTGAATCTTAATGTCATTCCCCAGAAAAACATATTACACATTCATATTCAAACATGGGTAATTCCGTGCGAAATGTATGGCAAGGAGTGGAGAGGAGGAAAGGAGGAAGAGAGACGTATTCATTATATTGTTGGAAACTGAAACTGAATCCAAAGCCTCATAAGCTCTACCACTGAACTATATCCCCAGCCCATATAAAATCATATAATAATTTAAATGTGGGCAGTTACAAATGATCTTCCATCCAAATTTAAAATTTTGAAAGTTACACAAAATGACTATGTAAATAGAAAGAATGGCAGTTCTTAGTATCATGTATATTTGCCTCTCTACAGTGAACAGGTGAGAAATGCTTTGACCCGAGGGCTCTAATGCCTAGCACTGAAATGTTTGCACTGTAAATACTTGGTGAAAAATTCGATCTTGCTTCCTTATTCTTCAGACACTTGGACTCAGAGATGTGATTTTGTGAAAGCAGATACAGACATTTAAGTAGGTTGTGATTAATTTGGTATATATTGTTTCCATAACTGGTTGGTCTTTCCAAACTACACCATGTGCTTCTTGAAGGCTGGGATGTTCAGTAATTTTTAAATTCTTCATGTAGTGTCTCACTACAAAGTAGGTGCTTCTGAATATTGTGATCAGTATAGTTATCAGAGAGAGAAAAATCCCCTATGAAGTACCATGAAAAGTCAGTTATTCTAACACATTATTTTAGACACAAACATAACAAGATCCAAGAGAATTAAGTAAAATTATTTATAATATTACAAATACTGGGAGTTAATAAGGTCTATCATCTGACTGAAGGAAAGAAAAACTAATAGGTCAGCACCTGAATAAATTGCTTTAGACAAATTCACTTTGGTTAATTAGACAAATAATGTCATATTTGGATAATATACACCCAACCAGAAACTACAGGGCTTAAGTTTCTACAGAATTTTGTTATTTCAATAGGCTTACCTAAATAAGAGTTAAACTCTTAATAAGCACCATATGTGTTAACTACTATACACGTAGTTTATTTTTTACATATTGGCAAAATCAATACTATTTTTTTCTTCTGTTCATCATATTACAAAGGATAGTAAGAGAAAGTACTAAAATGCTTCATATATGAAACAAAAACAATAAAGAAAAATACTCAAGCACGTCAATATATACACATTTTAAAATAAATTAAAAAGGCAAGACGTTAATCACAAAAGTAAAATCCAAGTATAGTTAGAAACAAAGCAAAATCAAAAAGTTGACAGTAAATTGTTTTTAAAATTACTCATGAAAGAGCACTGTCACTTTGGAGAGGGAAATCAAAGGATGCCTCCTCTATCTTTCTAGGTCATCCTGTCTGTTCTTAAATTAGTGATAATAATAATTCCAACCGATTCCCTTGTTATCCATTATTAACTACCATTAAGTCCATTTTTGTATAAAAATACTCTAATTAAACTTTTGAAAACCATCAAGACAGCTCATTTGGAAGTCCTAGTATTGACTTTCAGTTAAATGCTTACTTTAACTTCTTCCTGAAAGTCCAGTGAAGTTATACAGTGAAAGGATAAGCAGGTTAACATTTACCTGTAAAGAATAGAAATTAATGACAACAGACATTGAAAATAAAGTTTGAAAGCTGAAAGTGTGAAAAAATATCTAAACATAAGGAGAAAATCTAAAGTTTCTAGAGGAGGTGGGTGGTGGGTGAATTACTGCACAAAAAGCTAGGAATCAGAATGGATCAATTAGAAGTAATGAAGCAAATACTATCAAAATACTGAGAAAATTACCGCTAACCTAGATTTTTATACCCAGATCTATCAGCAATTGGGCATAAAGATAAAAGATTCTCAGATATGCAAGGCTTTAAAAATTTTTATCCCAGAAACTTTTTCTCCACATTTATACAACTGTAGCTCCAACATGGGATAGAGGCAAAGGCAATTCCAGTATGATTATGATTCTCAGGACATTTATATTGCAGGACACCTTAAGTGTACTCATTCTAGACCGGAAGAATGAAGAATCACAGTTATGAACTCACCAAGGAAAATATGAAACTTGGTGACGTACCTGGTGAGTCTTAAGACACAAAAAGACAATTCTGCTGTCAGAGTGTCTGAGGATAAATTGGTAATAAAAACACAGAATATTAAGTAACCTCCCAAACTGGGGATGTAGCTCAAGTAGAACAACACTTGCATAGAACATTAAGTAACCTCTCTAGCCCCAAGAAGCAATGATCAAATACAAGGAAAATAGGTAATATATAAGAATGTACAAGTATACAATATTGTTCAGATATAATTAACCAGAATTTGCTATAACTATATCAAGATAATAGATTACACATGTAGTATGTAAATACAAGAAAGAGCTAAACATTCACCTCCCATCGAGATATTACCTCTGCATATCTAAAACCAGAAAACAACAATGAAAAAACAAAAAGGAAAGAAAAAAACATGAAGAGCAGTCTAAGAACGTATTTAGAGTAGCTGTTCTCCAAATGTGGTCCACAACTTTTGGGATGGGGTTGGGGTACACAAGGTCAATCTATTTCCATAATAAAACACTGACACTGTTTCACTTTCATTCTCATTTGCTGTGTGGTGCTTTCCAGAAACTAAACACGTGATATCAAAATAGACTGAATGCAGAAGTTGATGAGAATCCAGGTGTCTTCTATCAGGCTATTCATTAAGGAACACTGTAAAAATGTAAAATAATGCTCTTAGTCTTTAAATCATTTTGGATGCCTGGAATATTTTATTGTTCATAAAAATACTATTTATGTTAACATACTACAGGTTTATTATTATTTTAAATAAATAATTTCTAACAGAATATCAAGATATATAATATGTATAAGGCAAAAGCTCTTTGGGGTTCTGAGAAATGTTTAATACAGACTTCTGAGACCAAAAAAATTTGAGAGCCACTGATTTACAGAAATAAGAGTTCAGATCACCAGGTATGATTTGGGCAGGTTGTTTCCAAAACAAAGATGCCATCCAAGGGGATCAGGTGAGGCCTGAATTCACCCAATGCTCTAATCACCAAAACCTCAGAGAGGATACTTTTTCCTAATTTGCAGAATGTGGTCTAGTAGCAACCCTCAAAGCAGAAGACAAGAAGCTGTAGAGTGAGCACAGTTTCCTCTAATTAATTTAAGGGTCTAGTATTAGAATAGTGATTGTCTCTAAGGAGAGAGGAAGACAAACTGTAAAACAATGTCAGATACCCCTGAGTTGACAGTGTTCTTTTAGTTCAAGTGCAATTTAAAATTATCTAAATGTCCACTCAAGATCTGTGCATTTTACTGTACATAATGGTACAGTTTTTAAAGTGTCTTCCCGTGAGGTAGAATAGGACTACTTGCACTTTTAAACCAAGTGTTACTTTGATAAAACCCAAAATTAAATTTTAAAAATTATATAAATGCCTATTACGTAGGGGAGACAGGTAAATTTCTCCTAAAGGGTTTTTATGTTGCTGAAATGAACCCTTGACAGTACTGCTTCCTGAATGGCAACCACTCCCACCATCCCCTTCATTCAGTGAGGGTACTAGGCAAAAATGAGAAATCTTTCTTTTTATCCCCCCCAAACCATTTTTAAAATGTACAAATCATTCCTACTTCATAAGCTATGAAATAACAAGCATTAGGCCACATTTAAACACATGGGTCATAATTTTCAAACCTGCTTTTTACTTTAAAGGAGATTTTAAAATGATGGGCATTTCTGGCTAACATTGCATAAATTCAAATAAAAATCAAGATTTCTAGCTCACCTTTAAAAATTGGAGGATTAAACTAGGTGCATAGGCACGTATCTGCAATCCCAGCAACTCAGGAGGCTGAGGCAGGCAGACTGCAAGTTAGAGGCCAGTCTGGGCAAGTTAGCTGGATCCTAAGCTACAGCCCCAGCCCCAACAGACCCTGTCTCAAATAAAAAATAATGCACTGCAAGCAAACTGGAGGATTAAAAATAAACAAAAACGGAAGAAAAAAAGCCCGAGGAATATAAAGCTCAGGGGCAGAATGCAGCCTTAGTGTATGGGAGGTCCTGGGTTCCACCCTCAGCACCAAAAACAAAGAAACCAGAAAACACAAAAACTGGAGGCTTGTGCAACACTGGATCCAATTTTTAAAAATGAAAACCAAGAAAATTCTAATTTGTTTAATAGGCAAAAAAACCCGTTTATTAATTCACCCACTTGAACATAGGAAGAATTGAGTTTGCCATCTCCTTAACATGCCCAGCAAGGCTCCTGCTAAAATTGATGGGCTTGGAAAATTTTGTAACCTGTTAGTAAAATAAAAGCAATGAAAAAGTGAATTGAAGGAGAAGCTATAAAATATAAAATGAAAGAAAAGTAATAATGCAGGGGCTGGGGCAGTGGCTCAGCACTTGAGGCACTTGCCTTGCATGTGCAAGGATGCTAGTTTGTTGGAACCCAAGCACCACGTACACAGCAAAAGTGTTGGAGCAACAAAAGCCACATGAAAAACTAAATAAAATTGATTCTCTTTCTCACTGTTCCTCCTAAAATATATATAAATATAAATAAAAGATAGTATATACCTAAACAAACTTTTTTTTCCCAGCATAAAGATGAGGTCTTCTTTTAGATGCTGCAATGATTCAAGAGACTTAATTAACAATACAACTTACCCTTTTGTGTTTTGGTTTTTTTGTTTTGTTTTTGGTACCTGGGGTTGAACACAGGGTCAGTTAACCACTGAGCTATATCCCCAGCCTGTTTTATTTTTTATTTTGAGACAGGGTCTTGCTAAGTTGCTTACAGCCTTGCTAATTTGCTGAGGCTGGCTTTGAACCTGTAATCCTCCTGCCTCAGTCTCCTCAGTCGCTGGGATTACAGGCCAGGCTTGCACCACCACTTCTGGCACCGTTTTGGTTTCTACATTAAATAATTTTAAACATATTAACATTGTAATCATATATAAGCAGAGAAAAATTTAAGATTTAAGCTTTATCCTTAAATGTATTCTGAAATTTTTGATTTTTAAAAATAATTTTGACATTAAAAGGTTAAATATTTAAATATGTAAAAACCTACCAAAGCTTCCTGTTCCTTAAAGTATGAAATTCAACTATGCTAAAAAGGTTTATGCAAAAATTTTAAATTTTCACAGCATCAAGTAACACCACACTTAGTGTCAATTTCCCAAGTAAATTTCCATGATATTTTACTTAAAAGTGGTATTTATAAACTGCAAATTTTACTTCAATATTAATTTCTCTTCCGTTATATTTATATTAAAGTTGTAAAATAATTGCGGGAAACTTATTAGGATTAAAAGATAAAAACATTAAGTAAAAATCCAGAATATCCCTCTATTATAAAAAGAAGGGGTAATTTTCTCATTTCTACAACTCAAGATTCAAATTTTTCTGTTTAGGATTTAAAAGCCCACGTCCCTAAACTGGTACAATGACAGAAACACTGCATAACAAATCAATTAAAGAGTTTTTAAAATCTGCAATTACTTAAATCTTGTTCATTCATCTGTTGGTAACACTTATGAGATTATATTATAGATTTCTTTAAAACTACTAAGAATAAATCTCAAATACTGATTAAAGGGGATAATCACAATTAAATGGAGATTTTCTTAAATAATGTCCTTAGAATCATATCTATAAAATAGTTTTTAATTTTCAACTTTAAAGACTTTGTTTATGCAAAGAAGAAAGGATGTTAGTAAATATCTTCACACATAACACAAGCTTAAAGCACAGCTTCATTGTTACTATTTTCTAGATCATTCAGACAAAAACCACCTTACTTACATTCAGAATTGTTAAATTCTTTAACAGACAGCAGCTACTGACGGCCTGAAGTCCTTTGGTGGGAAAGTCCTTAAGCTCCAGTAAAAGGTGGCACATTTACCAAAATGTTTGACAGAGTGAATTCATTTTGTCCTATTTGAAGAGACACAATTTTTTTCCTGGACCTTCCTTTACTGACATATTACACAAAGAAGTTCAAGAAGCTTTAGTTAAAATATAAATTCAGAAGGAATTTCCTTTAGGAAAAAGAATGTGGTTTTTGAAGAGACCTTCAAGTTATCTGTTTAACAGGAAATGTCCCACTATTACAGATTGGTACATTTTTCCCTGTGGACATTTCAACACAAGTCAACCTTTAGCAATGCATAATGAACACTTCCCAAGTTAAATTCTAAATCACCTCAAATAAGCCTGTACCATAAATGTGTTCAAGACATTTCTGGTTTAACAAAACATCTATTCACATAAACCTCTTCTACAGGACAATTGAATTCCATCAGATCTTACAGGCTGATGACTATGCCAAGAATAATATGATTAGTTTGCCTAGCTGCAACACTACCATCCTGGGGGACTTGCTAGCAGGTATCTTGTCCTCCAATGGCACAATATGCATCCTACTCCCCTCAATAGCAGCAGTGTCCGTTTGGGGATGGGTACGGTGGAAGCACACACAGAAGGTTCTGCCAAGGAACTTGGGATACACAGAGGCAATTCCCAGCAATAAATCCTCACTTGAGATATCCATACCGTCCAAGGAGACCAAAATGTAATGACTAAGTTTTACTGGCCAATGTTTGCAAATACAAAATTACATAACTAGGTAATGATATGCACTCTGGTTAAAGAAAACTAAGCTTCCACTTCCTTCTCTAAAGATCAATACATTTCAGTCCTGTTATGCAGTTTATGATCCTCCCTTCACCCCCTAAAAAACCATAAAAAACAGAAATCATTACCATAAACAATAGGATGTATTCTCAAACCCTTCATTTCTAATTGTGCAAATGAGGAAAATCAGAAACTAAACAACTAGGGCCCAAACAGCCATTTTGCGATGGGTAACTCAGAGCTTACTGTCTTTCACTTTCTCTCATGCTCCCTTTCTGCCCCATTTTCTCTCCTATGCAAGCATTTTATTTCTCTCTTTTTTAAAGGCATCTACGGACTTAGCATGCAACACTCTATCAGCAAAACAGCTTGTGGGGATAACTAATGAAGCAAACATAAGCCTTTTCAGGGCCTGATATTGAGAAAGAGGTTTTATAAGCAGACATCGCAACGAAAGAGTTGTTGACAACTTGTCTGTTCTACAGTGAGGTAACCAAAAATGAAAATTTGCTTTATTACATAATACCTCTATTCATCTTATTCTTTGGCCCACTGCTACTTAAAATGAGGGAGGAATGTAATATTTTCAACATGGAAAGGAAGAAAGGGAACAGTCTAGTTAGAGTGAGACAGCAGCTGTTTTTTTCTCAATTAAAACAATTCTTGCCAAAATAAAATTATGCAATCCCAAGATCTCCATAGAATTTTAAAACTGGAAGAATCCTTACAGACCATCTGGTCCTACCCTAACTTACAGAGATGAAAACTAAAATTTAAGCCCAAGATCAAGCAGTTATGTAATGACAGAACTGGGACTTCTGATTCAGTACATTATTTTCTTTGATAGCTTTACATTTACAATTTTCCAAGGTTTCAAGCAATAGACACAGAAATAAATGAATTGCTACCTATGACATAAAATGTGTTTTTTTATCATTTCGGTCACACAAAACACAGATTCCACTAAAAGCTTTGCCACCAAGCCAGGTGTAGGAAGGTGAAAACAACAGGAAAATTTAGAAGAAAAAATGCAAACTAGTTGAGATAATATAATCAACAGAAATAGAGCTGCTGGGATTAATGGCCATTGAAAAGAAAAGACTGAAAACATAACTGCTTCTGTAAGGTTGTTTCCCCCTGCAGAGAGAAAAACCGGAAGAGAGAGCAGCGTAAGTGTTGGAATGCATGTTATATAAGACAGCTGACTAGAGTGATCAGAATTCTTGTGGCATAAGGTAGTAGTTTAAAACCAAAACTCCAGATGATACTTGGGCAGTTGGGCACATTTTGAAAAACCACTGGTAAAAGGATATTATAGAAGGGTTAAAAGTTATTCAAAATCGTACTCAGGAGTTCTAGGCCTTAACTAGACTCACTAGATCCTCTCAACCAACCAGGCAAAGGAAATGCCCCAGGCAAAACACATTAAGACTAATTCAGTTCCCAGTCCAGGCAGTCAGACTAGGTGGTTGCTACAGTTCACCCCCAAGGAGGTAGAGGGAGAACATTATGAAATCACTGCCCCAGCTCTAAGATGAAGAGATCAGAAATTCTCACAAATGTCTGTCATTAAGCCAGGTCTTCCTCTATCTGTTAAGTGACTTGATTATAAGAATTCTACTTTTAATGTACAGAAATATTTTGTCACCCAATGAAGAAGTCATTCAGGTTATAGCTGGAAAAAGAATTCATTATTTTTGCATCTACCAATTCATCTGTGACTAATGTGTGGTTACACAGAAGTCTGGTCTCAGTACTTAGTCCCAGTATATTTCTTTGAATATGGGGATCTGAGAAAATAAGAAATGAAAAACAAAGTACAGAGCTATAAATGGTTACTTTATAGCTGCAATAACCACAAAATTTAAATTATAATGAATTTGTGAGAAATTCTAAGAGCTGAAAATAGGGCCACTAATTCATAAATTACAAAAATTGTCAAGTCAGATTTAAAGCTGCTCAGCAAATAATTCTGGTGTTTGTCCAGAGTTTCAAATCTTCTTCACTACAGTGAAACAGAGAAAAGCTATATGAAATGACATCATCCAATGTTTTCTCCTCCTCTTTTTTTAAGTGGGAGGAGTTATATTTGTTTATAGGACTTAAAAATTACATACATAGGAAATAGCACTTCAAATACATATTTGAAGTTGTTCTGACTGGATTCTTGACTATCAATCTATTTTAGGTATAATGTATGTTGATAAAGAGCTAAGATAATTTGCTTAGTGCAATTTTCCTCTGTGCATTCCAAACATTTTCTTTTAAGACCAAGACTGTTTGCAACGGATTCAGCAATAACAATACCAATACCAAAACCGAAACCTTTAATCCTTTTAGGGAATCAGTTCACTGTTCCATTTCAAAGCAATCATTTAAAAATCAACCCGTCATTTCTAACTAGACCAGTGCCAGGCACATGGGATTATTACATTCTCAAAACTTTTATATTAGTCGCCTATTTTTCTGCAGTAATTTTCATTAGACCATATAAAAATTCTTATTACTCATACTTGGCACACAAATGATTTTTTTCAGTCAAAACTAAAATTACCCTACTGATAAAAAGTCTTAAGAAAGCCAATGGAAAAAAAGTTACGACTTCTAAATTTCTACCGTCCTGAATTTTTCCAGCCTAAAGAGGATCTGGTAGGAAGAGGTAACTTCTGAGAAAATTATATTTATAAAATGAATATTATTGTAAACCACTAAGTTAATAACAGCTTCGCTGCACTCATGATTTTTACTTAGGGCTGAAGGGAGATTTTGTAAAAGGAAGGAAGCATTAAAAATGTGACTTGGGGGCAAACCTGTTTTGGTTTTACTTCGCACAAGGAGTTCTCACGCAGACGCGGATAAAATATTTAAATGTCAGCTGCTGGTGTTACCCTAACATCCACAGAGCCACTAACGACCTTTACCTGGAGTGGTTTTAATTATTAAGCCGACAGCCAGAACCCCACCAGCCCTTCTCCAGCCCCCACGGTGAAGTTCACCTGCCAACACCGAAGAGCCGTGGAAAAGGGAGGCAGAGAAGAAAACGCTCTTAAAACTAAGACGCTTACAGTTGCTGGACTTAGTCCAAGTGCAGTTCAGCCTAGAAACGAAAGTAGGAAACAACAGGGTTTAGGCTTGGAATGCTGTCAGCCATTTTAGGCGCATTATTTATTCTGGGAGGGAAGTGAACTCGGCGGGGCTTGTTTTGCCGGTCGCCGCCGGTCCCCGGTGGCCCGAGCCGGGTCCCGGGCCCGCGCACACTGCAGGGCCGCGCCAGCCGCGGCGACCCCGCGAGCCGCACACGCACCTCCTTACAAAGGAGCGGCGGCCGCACCGCGGGGCAGCGCGGGCTCTCCGGGGACCCCCGCCCCGCGCAGCCGCCTCGTGGCGCGCAGCCCCCGCTCCCCGAACCCCCGGGCCCGGACCTTGCAGTCCACCGCGACGGCGTCGGGGGGGATGATGAGCGCCTCCTCGCCGCTCTTGGGCTCGTCCTTCTTGGCCTCCTTCTGGGCCAGAGCCGAGTTGAACGTCACCTTCACCATGGTGCGGCCTGGGGCGCCCTGGGCGGGCGGCGGCGGGCTGGAGGCGCGGACTGCGGGCTCCCAGCTGCGGCTGCAGCCTCCACGGCCGGGCTCCGGACGCGACTCAGCGGCTGCTGACGAAGCTCCGGCGGCTGCACGGCAGCTGAGGAGGCGACTGCAGCTCGGCTTTCGCAGCCTCCCAGCTCCGGCGCGGGGGCGGGCGGGGCCTGAGGTCGGGAGGGGCGGGGCCTGATATCGACAAGGGCGGGGCCTAGCGCCGCTCCAGACCCTGCCCAGGCCCCCAAACCGCGCGCGGAACTCAACGCGCCGGCGGTGGAGGGGTGCACCTGGGCCAGGGCTGGTGGCCTCCCCGGGTCGCCTGGATTTTCCGGTTCTAATTTCGCTTTCAACCAGTTTACCTCCCAGCCCAATGATGCAGGTTGGTGGCGAAATCGGGCGAACTTTTGTGGTTCGCCGCACACAATGGGTTAACCTTTGGCAGCACCTAGGCCGCCTCTTGCAGACCCCCTGCCCCCACGGCGAAACTAAAGACCAAGGCATTTTATTATATTAGAAAAATCACCATTTTTGCTATTTATTAGCGAATCGACTCAGTAGAGCACGGAAATGTTTAAAGCTCTCTATTTGTGATCTGACTTTATCTTACACGGACCTCGCCCAAGGGCGTTGCCTGACTGGCCTGCCTTGTGTTCTCTCCCTCGCTGGGGAGGTCAGTGCATGCCCTGCCTAGTCCCAGATCACTTAGGAGGAATCCTCTGAGCAGATTTGTATTTCGAATATCTCACTGGTAAAACAAAATGTTCCTCTCTTGTGCAGACTTGGAACAAACCCATATGAACACTAGACTGATTTGTGATTCAAAGCAAGGTACTAGATGATAGGAGTTCTTTTTTGCAGAATGAAAAACACTCTTTTAAGGGTAAAGCAAAATTCTCATATTTTGAAGAGGTTTCACTTACAGCTGATAAAAGAGGATACTGGCCCATACTGATTGTGGACTTATGAATGAGTCACAGATGGCCCTTTGGATGCATGGTTGATCTTGTATCTTCCCAACCCACTGTCCAGGTTCACCTAGATTTGTGGCTATGCTCTAGAAAGTTTCCAGCTGTGTCAGCTCTGGCCTGGGTCAAACCTAAAGAGAAAGTAGGTTGAGTCTGAGGTTCTTGAGGATTTGACTCTGCTGAATGAGAAGGTCAGATCACAAATCCCCAAGAAAGCCAGAAATGTACAGATTTCATGAACATCCTGGACTGAGAAAGAAACCCAGACCAGACTTGGAGTCTTCTTGGGTATTCTGAAGTTTCATTCTAAAAGAACTGAGAGTAAAAGGAATTGGCTTCCAGTTTCATGGGTTTAACAGAAGCTAGCCATATGAGTGACAGCAACTTATTTAAACTCCCTGGGTTGGTCTTACTTGTGAGACATCAACTCTGGGATTCACTTTGTGAACTGGCATGTGGTAATAGAAATGGAATCTAATTCCTCAAAGTTAAGAACTGCCACCAGCTCCCTAGTTTTGTAGATTTCCTGAGACATTTCAATGGAAGGCCAAGGAATTCTGGAAGCAAGATCTGAAGTATTACAAGTACAGGTTAAAGATCTTAATTGGCTTTATTTTGATTCTAGAATTGAGCAACATTTTATTCCATAAAACAGAATAGTTCCAATGAAGCCAGTAGAGGGTGGGTTTTATAGAAAGAAAAAAGAAATCAGAGGTTTGGAATGTAGCTCTGTGGTAGAACATTTGCCTAACGTGCATGAGTGAAGCCCTGGGTTTGATCCTCAGTATGACCATAAAAAAAAGAAAAATCATTTCACAGTTATAGGGTATAGGGACAGGGAGATAGAACTATATAGAGAACATAATTAGTTAACATCAGGTTACTTCAGTTTACCTTTTTTTGTGTGTGTAAAGATTAAAGCACAGGGAACTTCACTATCATGGCAATTGGAAGAGGCCTGTTTGGGAAGTTTAACTGTTATCTAATTCTGATTCTCTAAAGGTCAAATAAATAGCTTAGTTTCAGATTATTGACATGAAACTTTAAGCATGAGAGACTCCATTTTGATATTTAGTCTGGTCTGTTGGGGCCTAGTGCAGGAGCTTAGTCCAAAACAAAGGTATACTATAATTTTTATTTAACACTTCCTAGTTCTGTGTTAGGATAAAATGGTAGAAAAATTCCCAAGGCATTTTGAAGTAGATAGAATTAGAAAAATAAACAAAATTCTTTCTGAACAACACTATTACAGATTAAAACTGAGTCAAAGGAAGAATAAATGAAATTGACAGAACCAGAAATCCTCCTCTGTCCCAGGATTTCTATTTTAAAAGATACGGAAATACAAACCCTTTCATTATTTTGTATACTAGCAGTGAGCAACAGTTTAAAATCAGTTGGCAAACGCTCTGGGAATAATCTCCTGGTTTTGTTTCTCTGTTTCATCTGGTGTGTCTACAGAACTGTGTAGTGTATAACAACAGTGATAATAAAGAAGCTGGATCAAGACCAAACATAGCAAACCCAGTCTCATGATTTATAAAAGGTTGCCCATTGACCCTGGAAACCAAGGAGTAGGGGAGGAGACAGTCGATGACTCAACAAAGAAGTTGAAAACATAGTCATAAGTTACCATTAACTATCCAATGTAAAGGAAGCCACACAAGAACTTTGTTTTCCTTTTTCATGTTGATTTTGAGAAAGCTAGAAGAATCTGTTTTTCAAGATACTAGCTTTACATTTCACCAGGATCTGAGGTTGTTTTTCTCCTTAATTGGTAAGGAAGACAAAACGGACTAGGGGAACTAAATTCTGGAATCCATAGTTCATTTAGAGTTGTATGATGTGAATGGACATGGATTATTATTTTTTTTTAGAATGTTTACATTTCCATTCCCTTTGTTCTTTCTCAAGCAATTCCTTCTTCAGGGAAATTTCTTGAGGTTTAGCAGAATTATTGGAAAGTTTTTTTTTTAAAACAAATATAGGATCTTTGGTGAAACAAGAAGACTGAATATGCCCTTTGAAATGCGCTCTTGGCACCTTCCATAGTAACCCAATGTGTGGTTTTAGCTAGGCATGTTGTGGCTTTGTGTCAACTTTCGTAAGGGAAGTGTCCCTTCTAGGGGAGAGGGGAAGTGTTCCTTCAAGGCTCTGACTTGCCTCTTCATACTTCAGCACTCTTTTTCTCTCTTTTTCATAACTTTGGGTGTCCTTTATTGCTTCTAAACTTCTTACCTCCCAAGTTGATATTTATTATCCACCTTCTACCTCAATATCATGTATGCTTTTCTACTTTATCTTCCATCAATTACTTTAATTTAATTTTAAAATAATTTATCATTATTTTCCTTAATGAACTGGCTAGTTTAATTTTTTTTCCTTAGAATCCCGAGTTACAACATCTTAAACCCTTTGAGAATTGTCCTAATGAAGAATAGGGATCTCTTTTGGTTCAGTTGATTATAGCATCTGGGATTCTTGATTGGTTTGGTTGTGAAAATGACTGGATCTGCTGTGCACTGGGTGCTTTAGACATCTCTTGGTTTCCCTCCATGGAGCAGGGCTTTCCTAAGTGCATTCCTGTTTGAATATGTTTCTTCACACTGAAAAGTGGAAAAGAAAGAGGGAAACAGAAACAAACAAAAAGAAAATAGTGAAATCAAAAGAATGAGAAGAAGAGTCAAACACTAGGAGAAAATACTTGCCAAAGACATATCCAATAAAGGACTTGTACCCAAAATATACTAAGAACTCTTAAAATTGAACAATAGGAAAGCAAATGACCCCATTAAAAATTGAGCAATCTCAACAAATACCACCAAAGAAGATATTCAGTCCAGATGTGGCAAACAAGTATATGAGAAGATGTTTCACACCATATGTGACTAGGGAATTGCAATTAAAACAACAGTGAGCTACCCTACATGCCTATTTGAATGGCCAAAGTCCAAAACACTGACAATAACAGATGCTGGTGAGAATGTGGAGCAATAGGAACTCTCATTCATTGCTGGTGGGAATGCAAAATGGTTGAGTCACATGGAAGACAGTTTGACAGTTTCTCATAAAACTAAACATATTCTTACCATACAATCTACCAACCATGATCATTGACATTTACCCCAAGGAATTGAAAACTATGTCCACAGGGGGGAAATCATCTCTAGATTGCTTATAATTCCTAATATCATGTAAATACTATGTGAGTAGCCTACTTTAGGGAGTAATAACAAGAGGAAAAAAATCTGTACATGAACAGACAGATGCAATTTTCCTCTTGAATATTTTCATTCTGCCATTGATTGAATCTTCGGATTTGCAAACTGCAGCTCTGAAGGGCTGACTATACCCTGCAAACAAAGCAGGGATTTGTAGTATGATCTTGGAGTCTAGAATGAGCTGCAGTAGCCTGGTAAGCTTTCATGGAGAAAACAGAATTCTAGTTGGAGAGATTGAAAGGTTTTAGAAGATGGAAAAGAATGAATAAAAACAGCCTGAGTAGAGGGGAAAGCATGAAGAACAGCACCAAAGCCAGAAGAGAGAGTGTATTCTGAGGCAGGTGGAGGGCATCTGCTGAGTAACTGGGAAATACAGCTGGAGGTGGCCTGGCACCTCCATGTTTGCATGTCGTGTGTGTGTGTGTGTGTGTGTGTGTGTGTGTGTGTGTGTGTTAGTCAGCTTTCTGTTATTGAAACAAATACCCAGGATAGGATTATTGTGGCTCACATTTTTGTTGTTCATGTTTGTTTTAACTGTTTTTTTGGTACTGGAGATTAAACTCAGGGGCATTTAACCAGTGAGCCACATATCTAGCCCATTTTATTTTTTCTTCAGAGTCAGGGTCTCGCTAAATTGCTGAGGCTAGCTTTGGACTCACAATCCTCCTGCCTCAACCTCCTGAGCTGCTAGGATTACAGGCGGGCACCACCACACTTGGATGGCTGATAGTTCATGGTTAGTTGGCCCTGATGCTTTGGGGGCTGTGGCAATGCATCATATCGTTGTGGGAGCGCACAGTGGAAAAAACAGCTTACCTCATGGCAGCCAGGAAGAGGGAGAGAAAGAGACAGGGATCCCACAATCCCTTTGAGGAAATTCCCCCAATGACCTAAAGCCTCTCACTAGGCCCCCACCACTGAAAAGTTTTACCTTCCAGTAGCACAACTCTAGGGACCAAGTCTTTGACCCCTGGGCTTTAGGGAACACTTAAGATCCAAACTACAGCATCATGTTAGAATGTACCATGGATTCTATCTTCAAGGGACGGCTGAAAAAATTCTCCAAATGTGAGTTTAGAATAAAAACTACTCTATAAAGATCAAGCTCTGGATCTTTTTTACTCTGGATGAGTAAAAACACCAGAGGCAGAAAGAGAAGTTGAAATCAGATCCTTCTTCCCTTTTAAAAATGAGGATAAAGGAGATAAATTTCTAAAGTTATTTTATTTATACTAACAGAAAGAACAGTATATAAATCCAACATTACTAATCACAGTACAATGTGCAATAGAAGTGCATGTGGTTATAAGTGAAAAGAGGTGAAAGACATGCACTGAAACTGGTATTATAAAAAAAATCGGTCCTACTCCAGTTGAACCTCACTAAACCTTACGGTGAGATTCATCTGGGAAGGCTTTGGACGTCCAGGCAAACGGGATGAAGTTGTTGATGTTGTTCCAGCCATGCTTTGGTAACTTGGATCGCAGGAGGCACTGATATTTCTCTATCATGACTACATCCACATTTCCTCACACAAAATGTGTGTCTGTGTATCTGTAATCTAAACTCCTCTATGGGCCTTCCAAGCCCACTTCTTATCCCCCATGTACTCTCCCCATTCTATTCTGTTCAGTCTTCAGTGTTGAATTTGCCCTGCTTACATCTTCATAAACATCATTACTGAATTCAAACAAAGTATATAGCAAAGTTTATTATAACTAAAGAGGAAGATGAAGTTAATACTAAGAATTACTTTCAGTGTGTTTCTTAGATGTCTGACTGAAGTGCAAAGAAAGTTAGTACTACCTTCTTTTATTCCCCCACACTTTTTAAACCAAGAGAAATCTGACACATCTGCAGTAGGATACAGATATGTACCTGAAGGCAGACATTTAACTCCAACTTTTAAGAATACATTAATTACCCTAGGAATTAATTCAAAGTCCTCACCTGATCCCTAAATACATATTTTCCTTCCTTATTTGATATTTTATTTATTTATTTTGGTACT
This sequence comes from Aplodontia rufa, assembly GCA_004027875.1. Taxonomy (NCBI): domain Eukaryota; kingdom Metazoa; phylum Chordata; class Mammalia; order Rodentia; family Aplodontiidae; genus Aplodontia; species Aplodontia rufa. The sequence continues at coordinate 4,128 of PVKS010024120.1, read as the reverse complement.
GGAGATTGAACCCAGAGATGCTTAACCACTGAACCATACTCAGTCTTTTTTTTTTTTTTCCTTTGAGATGGGGTTTTACTAAGTTACTGAGGCTCCTCTGAAACTTGTGATATTCCTGCCTCAGCCTCCCAAATCCCTGGGATTATAGACATGCACCACCAAGCCCAGCTCCTTTCTTATTTTTTAAAAAATTTCTCCACAGCTGGGATAAAAGCAGTAATAAATTTATGTGTGTTACCATTAACATTTTGACAGATTTAAATGAAGAACACAGAGAGAAAGAAAGATAAAGAAAAGGAAACACTCAATTCTAACTCTGAAGATGTTTAAAATATAGATGCTTTTTAAAAAAAAAAAAAAAGAGGGACAGAGAGAGAGATACAGAGAGAGAGACAGAGAGAGAAATAGAGAATATAGATGGTTTTTAAGTGAAATATATATAAAAACAATATCCATTATTTCCTAGAAATATTTTCATAGATTTAGTGCTCAATTCCTTAAAACTGAGTTGTCTAGAACTTTTATGAAAATGACTTATATAGTTTAACCATGGTTTTATATATAGTATATAAATCTTATCTCTAAATATCTTTGTATATCCTATATTTTCTATGTTTATTAATTATATCTGAGGCATATGTGCTTTTAAATTTGAAAAAAGTATACTGGATGAAAAGTTTTAAAAGAAAGAAAACCAATTTCAGTGGCTTGGGAAACTGAAATGTCTAAAAACCATAAATTTGAAGTCTCATGTTCTTACACTTAATAGCCAGAGGACTTTGCTCTTTGTTCAAACAATGTTCTAGCTAATAGAATCAAAGTACTGGAAAACAAGTTTAAGAAGTCTCTGATAGTTCTTTTTCTGCCTAGTCCAAGAACCGATTACAGTCCAATGTAATGGGAAGGTCATGCTTATTTAGACAGACTTATTTTTTTAAAAACCACAACAAAATTACTTTTCTTATGATCATTTAATAAAACTATTCAAAAATCAAAGAAGAAATTGAACTATTTTTGTTTCTTGCAGAACTGTGGTCAATGGGCAGGTACTAAAGTCATCTTTTCAGCCTTGGACTTCAAGATTCATTGCATCTGGTAATAGTTATTAAGCAAGGAAAACATTCATAAAGCAGCATAATTAATGGGATAAAACAGTAGGGCTTTATTGCTCACTTAGTCTACATGGCTTCTGGGTAGTGGTGCAGCTGGGCTACTGACACTGTTGAGAAGGCGGTATCCTTCTCAGGGATCATTTCCTAGATCAGCATGATGATCTATGCTTAGCTAAATTGTCCCCATATTCCCAGCCACTAGATGACACACAGACCTCAGAAAGACCTCCCAAGGAGTTACTTACAAGTAAACCCTCAGAAGTGACTGGCATAGTTAAAAACTGTGTTGTCTAGACCAGACTCCTTGTATTGTTTTCAAGCGCAAGTGGAGGTGGAGCATGTACTTGAAAGCTGTGTTTCTTAAACTCAAGGAACACTTCAAGATCTCTGGACTGGTGAAAATAAGTGTTTTTTTTTTCTCCTAGGTTTTGCCCCAACAACCCTAGTTTTAAATTTTTTAAGCATTCGCTTTGGTGCTAAAGAGGAAATTTAAAAATATATATTATCTCTTTAATGAAGTGATAGCTGTAAAGCAAACTTGGAGTTTATAATCAAAGGAGCTCTAGGTGGGATGAAAATATATAAGAAATGCACTGTGCTCTGTAACCCATTCCAGGGACCAAACAAGGCCTTGAAGAAGCATGGTTGAGAGTCTCTCTGTACAGTGCACTCAGATGCAGTGGGGGTTGGTGCATGCCTCAATCTGCCTGGGTTCTGGACTCATCAACTGGCAGAAGAACAATGGGAAACACAAACAAGCCCACCAGAGCAGGAGGCTTCTATTTAGAATTTTTCTTTGAATCTAATGTGATTGACTTCCTTGTGTTTTGAATGGTTAAATAGCAGGGAGGACTTGCACCCAAGAGAAAATTATTTCACTCTGAGTCAAAAAAACATCTAAAGAAACTGACTATGTATAATCTTTCATCTAGTCTTCTTTTCGTATATTCTAAGAAAGGGTGGGGGAGTTTTGATTTATCAAGATACAAATATTTTATGTAAAAACCCCTTAAAAATTTTTTTTAATTTCCCTTAAAAGATGTTTCAGACAGATAAAATAAGAGCAGAGTCAGGATACACGTTCTGAGGGCCGAGGGAGACTCATGCATGTTGAATATACTAAATACAGAAGCTTCTCCTTTGGATATTCTTGGGTTTGGTTGATCACACTGCATAAAAGGCCTATAAATTCCATCTTAGAGAAAGTGCACGACCTAAACTAGAAACAGCACGTTTAACTGCCACTTGCTTTAAGAGACCACGCAGAAGAGAAAAAATATAAAAGAAAATCTGATCAGATGGTAAATGATACATGAAGGAAGTGGCCTGCCTGTGCATTTACCAGCGAAAACAGCAACGGAATGAAAACGGTCAGCACCTTCTTCCCCTTTCTAAGTGTTCGGTTCAGGGCCATTTTCAAGACATAGAATGATTAAAGGAACAAACACAGTAAGATATTCCTCCCTGCCCCCCCCCCAAATAAAATTACATAGAACTGCAAGTAAATCTCTGCTCAGCAGAAAATAAACAAAATTTACTGATGGTTCAAGAAACTCCCATTCACTTATGTATCAGTTAAAGATACATAAGTTACTAAATGAGGTGTGGTGTGGCGCAATACCCCACGCTGACCCCACGCTGACTGAACTAATGTCAGGAAGAGTCCTTTGTTCTTCTTTGACTCTTTCAATGCCCTTGTCTTTCAGCACTAAGGTCAAACTATGGAAGGAGCATGCTGTGTTTGTTCCTTTAATCACTCTATGTCTTGAAAATGGCCCTGAACCTTAACTAGTTTTACCTTTTCTTGGCTTAGTCAATTTTTAAACTTTGATACTAATTTCTTTCTGAGAGTAAACTAATTACAGTTTTCAAGGAGAAAGATGGTGCTTTGGAGGCACAATAAAGCAATGGGTTATGGGCAGGAGTGGTGGCTCAGCAGTTATGCTGCTTCCCTGGCATGCACGAGGATGCAAGTTTAAACCCCAGCACCATGTGCACCAGTGTCAGAGCAGCAAAAGCCACATAAAAAACTAAATAAAATTCATTCTCTCTTTCTTTAAAAAAAAAAAAAACAATGAATTATAGTCATTACAAAAAAAAATATCATCATTCTGAGGCACCATTGATAGTGTTATGAAGAATCGGAGCACACACAAATGAAACAAACAGACGTAAACTGTAGGCATAGTCTTAATGGCATTTAATTAAAGCAACTCAATGCTTTAAAAGACTTTTGCAATATTACTTATACACTTTTATAAAGTCAGGTGTGTCATAATAGTGACGAGAAAGGTCCCTTGTTAATAGTAAGTAGGTGGGTACAGAAGACTGTGCAAAGATATCAAAATAAAGAAAAGGAAATTGGACAGAGGACCTGGAGTATGAGATGTGGAAGAAAGGATACATATCATTAAAAACAAATAGTTCTATCAGGCAGGAATTTGAAGTAATAAATCCTGTTATTTAAGGGAATGCACCCAAAAAAGAAAAGGATTTCAGTTGGTTGCAGAGAATTCTAAGAAGTTTTCTTACAGCGTTCCCAAGGAATGCCAATACTTCAGAAGTACTAATATCCATGATCAAACAGTATTTTCAAATATCCGAAGAAAAAAGGTAAGAGTTGACATCATGACATAATATATAAAACAAGATAGTGAGGAATTGTTGCCAAATTGCAGTTAATCCTGCACCAGCATGGTCAGAGCAAAGGCTGGCTTCTTTGTTTTTGTTTGTTTGTTTTTTAAAGACAGGGACAGTGTGAGAGAGAGAGAGAATCAATTTTTATTAGTTTTTCATGTGGCTTTTGTTGCTCTGACACTTTGTTGTGTACATGGTGCTGAGGTTTGAACTCGCATCCTTGCACATGCCAAGCAGACGCCATCACCCCTGAGGCCAGCCCAAGGTTGGTTCTTAAATGATGCAGCAGTCATTTGGGGAACCTTCACTCCTAAGCCAAACTGAAGAATGCTAATTATAGCAGGCTCCCTCTGGGAGGAACCTTAGAAAAGTCAAAAAA
>PVKS010024119.1:0-31460 GCA_004027875.1 Aplodontia rufa | reverse complement strand
ATATTCACACGGTGTTTAAATCTGCTGCCGTGGAGCTGGGAGACGTTGCTGTTCACCTGTGGGTGCAGCCTGGGCCCAGTCTTCTCATGCTCACAGAGGTCCAGCTCCAGATAGAGGCTCCGGTTCTCTACTGCTCAGCTTCCGGTTCTCAGTCACTCACAGGCAGGAGCTGCAGGAATCTGCCTGCTGGTGGGAAGAAACCCACCTGCCTCCTGATTGCCATGTCCTGAGCTACTTTCTTCCACCATGTACTTCTGCCCTGATGTTCTGCCTCATCTTGGCACAGAGGCCAGAGAATCATTAAACAAAGAGAGGGACGTGGAAAGGTAGCAAAAAGGAAGTGTCCCAGATCCGGGTCAGAAAGAGGTCCAGCCCAGGGCAGCACCAGCTGGGGAAAGGAGTGGATCCCCTTCCACTCCTCACGCCACCACTACCACCATCAGCACAAGGCACCCACCTCGCCAAGAGCAGGCTGTGACTCCTCCTTCCTGTTGGGCCTGGGCTGGGGAGCCACTAAGGAGGTGGAGGTTGGGGTGGCCAGGGAATAAGAAAATAGAAGAAGCTTTGTGTGAGGTTCCTTGGATCTCACCAAATATGTTTTTAGTCCTGGGTGGTTTTCTGTTGTGTGTGGGCAAACGGAGCTGGGATGAGGCCTGGGGACAGAGACCTCAAGGAGGCCAAATGCAAGCTCCTGGGAGTCAAAAACCAAGGAAAAGTGGGAGGTGGGGGAGGGCTGATGACAGAGGTTAAAGAGCCAGTGATTATGCTTGGGATTCTGGGATCAGAGGATCTGTTGGGTTCTGCTCTAGGTCACCACTTGCTAAAATTCACCCCCGGATCCCAAGGCAATGGTTGCCTCTACTGGCCAGAGCTGACCATGTGGCTGTGGTACAGGGTGTGGGATGCAGGTGAGGGCTTAGCTGTAAGCTCTGTGCACAGCGCTAAAGGAGTTAGCTCATCCCAGCTGGGCAGCCAGCACCCGCCCTCTGCAAACATCCCACAAAAATGACCATTTCAATTCAGGCTTTTTAACACTTGGGCCCTAAAACCTTAAGTCATTCTCCACCCATCAATTTCCAAATGTAAATCGCATTTGGTCATTTTATAGAAGGTCAAGATGTTTTGCCACCTACATCAGAAACCCGCAGTTTTCTTCCCTCCTCTTCCTTTTGAAATGATATCCAAACCCCAGCGGTTTCATTGCCTGGGAGAATGCTGTCCCACCCGCAACATCTGTAAGCAGTTAATTATCCAAATGGGAGACGGTCACCACAGATGCAAAACTTTTCAAAATAAACACTAGGAAAACATTACCCCAGCAAAAATCAAAGCCTAGGCTCTACGTGAATAGCTGGTACCAGGTAGCAGGATCCAGTTTACACCAATCAAAGCTACATCCTCACCAGCCCTGCAGTGCTACAGCAGGAAAGTGGAGCTACAGAACTCCAGTGCAGAAAAGGACCTTCCAGGGTATTCCAGCTCCCACAGAGTAGGGAAGTTAGGCCTGGAGCAGGAAGCGAGTGCTCATCTGTCAGGACAGAAGCTCAGGCCAAGAGATTTCTGCTCAAATCTCATCTTTATTTGGAGATTTTAACTTTTTCTCCTTCAGGAAAATAAAAGGTCTCTGACTATGGTCTATAACCACTCCTTGAGGCCCATTTAGGGCAGTAGGGAGACTCCCATACTGGATCTCCTAAGTATGGGTGCTGCCCCCAACCTATAACCCTAACCAGCCCTATAGCTGGATGTCAAGTGATGAGAAACCACGACACTACAGAGGCCAATACTGGGCAAGACTGAAGGAAGCCCAAGATATGGAGTGCCACGTAGGCAGCTACTTTTTATCTCCTCTACGGAATGAGGAGGCCAAGCTTCAAGACCCCATGCCAAAGACTAAAGGAAAGCCAGGTCATTATGACTAATGTGAGTTATGGAGCACTGGGAGTAGGACTGGCAGGAAGGGGAACTACAACCATCTGTCTCCTGCCCCAGCCGTGAATGTGGTGTCTTTGACCTGGGAGCAAAACAAGGCACATGGTATATCCCCGAATAGACACTGGCTCAGAACAGGCATTCAGTAGCTGTTTAGGCTGGAAATGGAATGGAGGAAATCTGAGGGACAAATTGTACGTTGAAAGGAATATACTGTTCCAGCTAGTTGAACCCTGTACAGTGCTAACTGGTTATGCTTTATCAGCTGTTAACACCTCATTATTAGTTTATCAGGCTCTTTATTCCCTACAGGATGGTTTTCCACAGACAAAAGCCGAGTTCTGCCAGGAAAAACGTGTGGGAGGAACAGATAGAAGACCTGGGTAAAAGTAAAAGATTCTGAGCATTGGGAGTGGCAGTTCATGGGGAAGGAGCTTCCCCCTGGGGAAAAAAGTGGCATTTTGGAAAAAGAACTAGAAAAACCAGAGAGGTGGAGGGTGCTGGAGGAAATTACAGACATAGGGGCCACCAGGGGGTGCTGCTGCCCCATAAGCAGTCCCAGGAGTTGGTGGAGAAGAGGGAACCAAGGCTTTGGGGGTCCAGTAGACGTCACTCCCCAGTAGATGTCACTCCTTCCCTAACTCAACCCCAACTCTCAGACTCTTCCTTAAGGCTTTGAGATCTCCCCTCTTGGCCCCCTGCTAGTTGTCTCAGAAAATTTTGGAGGGTCTTGCCTCTGTGAACCTTTTCCTGAGGGTGAGCAACACAGCCTGGCTGGCCAGCCACAAAAATGATGGAGGCACTAGACAGAGAGTGGAGTGGCCCCTGCATTCGCTCCCCAGTTCTGCTCCCAACACATGTTGAGGTGCTATCGAGGTAGGGACAGGAAGACTTCTCTGTTGCAGGTTTAGCATGGGATGGGCTAAGGCAGAGGCCCTGATTGGTAGCAGAGTCCTTTTCTCACAGTCCAAAGCTCTGGTTCCCAGGACACTCAGGGAACTGCTCTCCCTGGCTCACCTTTTCAAACAGCAAAGTCAGAACAAACTTCCAGGGTTCATGGAGGGATTCCCTACAGCCAGCAGTGGCTCAAACTTGCTCTTAAAAGCCTCCAGACTGAGCCCAGGGTTTGTGCATTCTTCGGGCCATTCCCCTGGTCCCCATGTCTGAGACTCAGCACCTGTTGTCTAGTATCAGCCCGTACTCGCCCGAAGACAGACACTCTGACAAATTCTATACCCTCCTTGGCTTCTCCACTTTCAATTCTGCTGCTCAGACACCAAAAGCCACTATCACTACAACCTTCCTCCTATTGTTGTCTCCAAGACTAGGGCTTAGCAGCTATCAGTTACAGTTCAGATCAATCGATGTCTCCCTAGAGGATTTCAGGGGGACCTGAAATCCCAAGTCCTAATCATATCACGAGGTGGATCTACCACCAACTCAGAGATTCTTGCAAAAGACATGTATTGATTAGTGTGCTCGAAGGGCATGAAAGACGCAGGCTTAAGGAACCAAGTATGCTCAAACTCTAAGTAAACAGTTCCAGTTTTTGAGGCCACTCTTGTGAGGGCCATGAGCTGTGTGAGGAAAACTCAGTCACAGTTCTTTCAGGTGACCTTGGAAGGTCCAGCCTCCAGAGCAGCGCGTGGACATGGGGTAAGACCCTGAGCTGTCCAGCCTCAGCAGTTCAAGGGAAGGCCACAACATCCAAGAGGCTCTCAGTCTTGAATGGAGCCTTAAGAGAGGAAAGCAGGAGTTTAAATAATAAACTCACTGTAGTTGAAACTCCACATAAGCTGGGGAAACCATACCTATGAAGGTGAGGGGAGAAAGGGAGGGAGGTGGAGAGTAGAGGGAGGGACAAGGGGGTTATCAATACAACAGGAAATACTCAACTCCCATTAGAAGCCTAGCTAAACACAGGCAGGCAAACAAACTCAGAAATATCAACAATTATTATACATGCATATGTTCATTTCAAACTATAGTACGGTGGGATTACAGAGGAGACATGAGCTCCGGGAATGGATGACAGGGGGTAGATCCTGGTCTAGGATCGGCCTCAACTTACTACTCACTATGTCAATATCCGTGTATGCATGAATGTGTAACAACAATCCCCTCCAATATGTGAGAGAACTAATTTTAAAAAAGGGAGAGAGGGGAGCAGGGTCTGGAATACTAGACAAGCTTATAGTCAGATGATGGATTTGGGAACCACCGCAGCTGCCATTGGGGGATGGGGACAAATAGGCAATTCTGGAAGCCAAACTGCCTCTGACACACCCCAATCGTCATTTGGAGCTGAGCAAAGGAGACTGGAGAGCAGAAGGAAGCACCCAGGAGCCTGTGAGTCGTGCCTGAGCCTCTGGATCCCACATCTGAGGAACATAACCTAACATCAGCTTTGAGTATTGCTGCCACCATCGCCTCTGAGGTTTAACCGAGGCACGATTGTTGCTGATTGAAAACATGAGACCTAATTCCAGCCCTTCCTCCCTCCAGTTGCAGGCTGAGGCTCCACATCTATTTCCTGCGTTGGCCAGAACTGGCTCTGGAATGGGACAGGCCTGCCCAGTGACTCCAGCTGGGGGGCACTGAAGTGGGTAAAGACAAAGGCAGAGAGGCTGACCAGACAAGCTGAGGCCAGGCCCCACCTCCCACAGGTCCTCCCAGACCCCAGAGGGGGAGGTCACACATAAGCCAGTCTTGTGGCCGTGGTGCTGAGGAAGTTGTGTAAATAGCTGCCCTACCACCCAGGCATCCTCCAGGTCATCCTTTCACACTGCTTTCTCCCCGTCCTGAAGATGGTCAGCTCTGCGGAGCCCACAAAAAGTCAAAGGTACACAGAGCATTGTTGAAAAGATCCTAGCAGATGTCAGGGTTAACCAAAGCACCTCACTTTGCATTCAGAGTTCCAAGAGGTTAAGAATCTCCCAGAGCAAAGTCTAGTCTGCAGCTCCTGACTCCAGAGGTCTAACTGATGCCCCTTCCGACACCAGCATTTTCCAGAAAGAGGTCAAGAAAGAAGCAGCTCTGGAGAGAGGGATTAGGGGGTTATCAATGCAGCTGGGAACCCTCAACTCCCATGAGAAGCCCAACCACGCATAGGCAAGCAAAGAAGATCAGAAAATTCAAAAATTAATACACATGTACAGGCTTAGTTCTATCTGTAACATGGGGGTAAAATAGGGGAGACATGAAGAGCAGGGATGATTGAAAAGGGGAGACCCTGAACTAGGATCAGCCTTAACTTACTTTGTCAATATCTATATGTGCATGAATATGTAACAATGATTCCCTCCACTATGTAAGACTATATTGAGTGAATTTAAAAAAAGAAAGAAAGAAAGAAGCAGCTCTGATCAAAGCATAGAAATCAGCTTCAAGCCCACTGCAGTGGCACATGCCTGTCATCACAGTGATTCCAGATGCTGAGGCAGGAGGATCACAAGTTCAAGGCCAGCCTGGCAACTTAGTGAGACTCTATCTAAAAAAAAAAAAAAGGTTGAAGATGTAGCTCAGTGTTAAAGTGTCTAGCACTGCACTTCAGTTGTTCAATCCCCAGTACTGCAAATAAACAAATTTCAGCGCTGTAGCAAGTGGGTAGTCAGTGCATCCACTTTGCTGATTAACAGCAACACACCATTTCATGTAGCATATCCCTGAGAGCCGTGCTTGAAGAACCTGTGCTCACCTGTTCTGTTTCCTCCTCAGTCTTCTCACCTTGAGAAAGGAAACCACACCCCTCCTCGGAGGGCTGCCACTAGGACACCATGATAAGACAGGTCCACAGGCAGTCACTTCTCAGATCCTGAAATCACTGCTCTGATTATAACCAAGAACAGGGACGAGTAAGATGCCCCAGCCAGTCCACAGCACAAAGTCCAGGTTCCAAAGTTCATGCCAGCAGCTCACAGAAGGGTCCCTCAGGCTCATTCTTATTTTTAAAATTTTTGCTTCACAAACAGTTGTAACAACTTACCCTTCTGAGTTGTTTTGTTTGTTTTGTTTTGTTTTTCGCCTGTGGAACATTAGAAGCAGCCAACATATTAGCAGGAAGGCACTGAACTGCAAGTGACAGGCATACCAAGTGACTGAAAAAGTGATGGCGGGCTGTAAAACGAGGGTAACAAACACTGTCCAATAGGACTCCCCAGTGCACAGAGCCCTGGAGTTATTTTAGCGCAGGGATAAACAGCCCTATACATTTCCGTATCCTTGGATCAGTCTTAAAAGAATAAAAATGGAGTCCTTCCATACATCCGTTGGACTTCAGAACAAAGACCCAGCCTTACCCGGTTCATAGGACACAGGCTATTTCCCACATTCCCCAACACAGGGTCAGGTTCCTATGCTGACTCCCATGCCAGTTCCTCCTGTTCACACATTCAGAGGCAGCGGACCGAGGCCCTCCAGTCTCCCACAAGAGCAAGACTGTAAATTAGTACTAGGATCCTTCTGCGAGGATGCAAAGAAAGGACATCCATACAACACAGGAGGAAGGTCTGACACAGTGGGGAACAAGCCCCTGTAAACAGTTGAGAAATTCTGTTTGTCTACAGATAACATGCAGATAATCCTCCCTCAGTTTATTAAAGGAGGCCCGAGAGCCTCTCTAGGCCACTGTTGACTGATTGAATGAATGGATGGACAGACATAGGCAGAGTTACATGAAAATAACAAATCACCTGCAGACTCTCACTGATTTACATGCCCCCCCCCCAATGAATCTGTATCAGAGAGATGTGACTGTTCCTATGGTTTCAGGTCATTCTTGCTGTTTACATTCTAGGATGACATCCAACATTCAGATGAAAAACCCACCGTTCTGAAGTACCTGGACGATTGACATCAGTGGACATAAGCACTGTGCACCCATTCATTGAGCAGATGTTTTATTGAGTGTCTGCTCCATGCCCTTCTCTCTGCTAGGCTATGAAGATCCCAACTGAGTAAGACTGACTAAGGAGTTAACTTCACAAAATCAAATCATCTGCAAGCTAAGGGGGAAAAAATGTACAAAGAACCTGTTTCATGGCCTGGCACCTGATCCTCTGTTCCATTTCATGACAACTGTCATAGGTGGGGCGACCTTTCACGGATAAAGAAACTGAAACACCGAGAGGTCAGGGAGTTTGTTCAAGCCACACAGCTAGTGAGGGCCAGAGCAAGAACTGCAGCCCATGCCTCTGCAGGGCCCAAGGTAGGGGCCTGTGATAGAAGCAGAGAGCAGACTAGACTGACTTTGCCTTCCTCTGGTTTCATCCCTTCAAAACAACATAAAGTTCTTCTGAGCCTCAGTTTCTCCATCTGGCTAATGGGAGCATAGTCTCAAGAGCCAGTCATGGGAATTGAAGAAAATAATATTTGTGGGAGTTCCTGGCTTTGGATGCATTAGGTGCTCAGCAAGTGTTTATTACATGGGTGGGAAGGGGATCTAAATCCTCTACCACCCTCTCCTCCTGCCCTCCTCGGTCTTTTGCACTACCAACTGCTGATATTCCCAGAGCAGGCAGCACACAATGTCATGAAGCACCTTGTCCTTGAGCTGGAAAGCACTCGTGTATCACTGTGTGCCCAGACCACCTGACCCCTGTGCAGAGGACAAAAGATGTGGGTCACTCCGGAGGGTGATATTTTACCCCTGGCCATTTTTGAAACATTAGAAAGAACCAACTTTCCAAGGCGTGTGAACTTTAAGAACAAAAATGGGAGCAGTGGCAGTGTGGGAGAGGCTCACACTTCCTCCCTTAGTCTCCACTCTCTCCATTCTGCCAAGGAGCTGAGCCAACCCTCAGGCCAAAGAAAGGTGGCCAGGCCTCCCCCTGCATCCTGATCCTCACAGAGCTCCATTTTCTCCATTTCCCCCATCCTCCTGCCCAGTCTTCTTGTAGCCATTATCCTGTATAACTCCTAAGCCAACCAGGGATCTCCTGGCCTGATGAGAGACTAGTCTTGCTCTAATGTTTTCACTCTGAACCACTATGAAAAAATAATAATGATAAAAGAGAAGATTTGGTAACTCTTAAAGTCAGAGGGAGCAGTTTCCCATGTTCCACCATTCCGATTGGAAAAACAGGTGTTAAAGCTCTAGCTTTTGAGCTGGCTTTTTGGATTATATTCTAGTTCTACTGCTTCTAACTAGTAAACCTGGACAAGCTTTTTAACCTCAGTAAGTCTTGATTTTCTCATCTGTTCAATAGTCGCTCACTTAAAGGGTTGTAATAAAAAACTGATCAGCAATTTATGGTCCATGGGCCTAATGTGGCTTACCACCTACAAGCTAGGAATATTTTTTGCATTTTATTTATTTATTTATTTATTTAAAGAGAGAGAAAGAGAGTGGGAGAGAACCAATTTTACTTAGTTTATTATGTGGCTTTCGTTGCTCCGACACTTCGTTGTGTACGTGGTACAGGGGTTCGAACTCACATCCCTGCGCATGCCAGGCAAGCGCAGTAAAGGCTGACTCACCGCTCCAGCCCTATTTTTGCATTTAAAATGGTTTTAAAAACATCAAAAGAATGTTATTTTGTGACACATGAAAAGTATATGAAATTCAGATTTCAGGGTCCATAAATAAAGTTTTATTGGAACACAGTCGCACACCCTTGTTTATATGTTACCTGTAGCTGCTTTTCCACAAAATAGCAACGCTGAATAGTTGTGCCCACAAAGCCTAAAACATTTACTCTCTGGATCTTTACAGAAAAATATTTGCCAATCCCTGGTAAAGAAAAAATAAAGGAATTTCCAGAAGTGCCTACCAATAAAAAACTAAAAATTGTCTGTTATCATTTTCTCTTATTAATATCTAGCTCCCACCCAATCAAGATGTATATGCCACTTATATTTGAAAATACATCCCCAAGTATTTACAAAGATTTTCTAAATTAGAAAAAGAAAACCTTTCTTTTTTTGCAACTTTGGAGATTGAACTCAGGGCCTTATACATACAAGTGCTCTAGCACTGAGCTGTACTCCCAGCTCCTACTAAAAGTTTTTTTAAATTATCGCACAGTATGCATTTCCCCCATAGAACACAGTGGTGCACATTTTCAAATGGCATTGCTGATACAGAATGACCTCACTAAAAGGTGATGGAAGAGAGGGCCCATCCTCCTAAATGTCATCCTTTGCTCCTTTCTTATCAGAACACGTAGCAGAAGGACCAGGAATGAAGCAAATAATAACAAAATGTCCAGATTTCATTGTATCACAGAAGTCTGAGGGAGAAATTGCCTAAGAAATTATCTGATCCAATTATCTGATCCCTGCTTTACCAATGAGGAACTAGGTTCAGATGAAAGTAAGGTCTTCCCCAGACCCCTGACTCTGTTCATTCCCCTTCCCGGGGCCCCTCCCACATCTGCTGTTCTTCCTGACACACCACTTGCTTTCCCTTTGATTTTAAGTCCTTGGCTTGAATGACATGTCCTGACTATGATGTGATGTGACCTTGAAAAATTGTGTATGTACAGAGCCTAGTTTATTGGACATTAATAATCTTGAAAGTAAATCAAGTGCATTTTTTAAAACAAAGCAGCATCTATTCTGTCCCAGCCTTGACATTCATCACCCAGCCAATGCTGCCCTTTAATTTCCCTAATCACCATCTGACCGTGTGTAGCTGCCTCGCAGGGTCCTGGCACCCGTCTTCCTCAGCCTCCTGCGGAGGTTCTAGAACAGGTGAGAAAAGTGAGAAAGCCCTGCTCAGTGTCCCAAGAGCCACCCCTCAGAGTCCGACCTTCATACACAGGACAGAAAGGCTTTCAGCTTCCTCCTCCATGTCGTGAAACCAACCGAAATTACCTTTAAATGAGGAAGAAAGTCATTATTTAATCAATAGGATTGCGTCAATTGAGGAAAATTTGTCTCCAGTGTAAACAAGCGGAACGTCTCTGCGCTCTATGAAAACAAGGTTAAATTACTTGCAGATCCGGGAGACGAGGAGAGAATTAGGAAGTGAACCTGAAGCCTGACACATTCAAGGTCTGGGAACCGAAAATAATAGGAATTGTTCTGAGTTTTCCAGCGGAATGGAGCCCGGAGATGGACACGCCTCTTTGCCCATCTAAGGGCTCCCCTTTGCTTGTAAGGAGGAGGAGGAGGAGAGGAAGACCAGCCACCAAGAAAGGCAGCAACAAATGCAGGTATAAACGTAGGTCATTCCAGATGGTCCCTCCAGGGCTGGCCATGGTTGGGGTGCAGCCAGCTAGAAATGGGGATGCATAGCTGCATTAAAAAGAGAAATGTTGGGGCTGGAACGTTGGCTCAGCAGTTACTGTGCTTGCCTGGCATGCACGAGGACACGGGTTCGAACCCCAGTACCACATACACAACAAAGTGTTGGAGCAACAAAAGCCACATGAAAAACTAACAAAATTGATTTTCTTTCTTTCTCTCTCTCTCACTGTCCCTCTCTCAAAATAAAAAATTGTCCAGATCCCAGAATTCCAAACTTTCCACAATCCCTTCCTTTGATCCCCCAATTCCATCCAACAAGTCATGTTGAGAATTAATTGTTACAGTGGTAGCTAGCACACATTGCGTGCCCTCTCCAGACCAAGTATGCACAGTATTCACACCAAGTATTCACACCAGCCTTGGGAAGAGGGGGGCAGCAGTAATTGCTGGAGAACAATTAGGAGCAGTTCTGCTGCTCCTAAGGCCATCGTCCCAACTGCTCCCGGGATCCATCGACTTACTGGGCATTCGTCCTTTTGCTCTGCACCACAGTGTCACAGGCTGAATATAAGCCAGACTTGCCTTCTGGACATCCCCATAGCCACAGGGATGTGGGACAGAGCATTGCTCTTGTTTAGGGTAGAGCTCAGCTTAGCCATGAGTCCTTGGCTGAGCAGCCTCTGCCAGCTTCTCTCCCTGGCCTCCCCATCCCATCCACATTGACTCTTTCGTCCACCTGGGATAAGCTCACCAGTGACAAATGTAATCTCTGACATGGTAACAAAGGCAGATGGGGAAGTCTGAGTTCCCTGCTTCCTGACGGGACATCTTGGTGGGAATTTGGCTTCTGGATTCTCCTCACCTATTCAAAAGCCTCTGCCAGGTGTTGCACCAGGTGAAGTTCACAGACACCCTTGATTATCAACAGGAGACCAAAACCAAAAAATATTTTAGCTCTGGACCTTTCTCTCCTCCCATCCCCCTACGCTGCCTGCCCAGCTCCTGTACTAAAGTAGTTGACAGCGTGGTTCGTAATCCACCTCCTCCATTAAGGATCAGGAAAATTTAGTCACCGCACAAAGAGGCCCTCAGTTACCCTAGCAAAGATCCCTGGAAGTCTAGGTCAGGGCCTCTGGGCCTCCTCCAGCTGAGACTATGGCTTTCTGGCATGGATATTTGTCGTGGCCGCCTGGCCAGGAGAGCGAAAGTTGGACCTGGCCAGAAGGAAAGAAGTGTTTAACATTTGAAAAGTGAAATGAAACATATTTGACCTGGGAAGAAATAAAAAACCTCAAAAGTTGCCAGAGTGACAAATGAGACAGGGAGGAGAGCAAATGTGAACTCCTGGGGAGTCAATCAGGAGCCCAGATGGGATAGAGGAGGCTGAGGCTGACGGTAGGAGTGGAGCCCCGACGGTTTATCCGATTTATCCGGCTCGGGTTTGAGACCAGTCAGAAGGCTCCGCGCAGCCAGACAGAGTCACCCTTTGTACCGGCATTTATCTAACTTGTCAATTTTATAGCCACATTACCTTCCAAGTGTGCAGGAAAGCAGATATTGGTGCTGTCAAGAGGCCTAGCTGTGGTTTGCAGGGCATAATGACAGATGCAGAAAACAAAGGGGAGGGGAGGGGGCCTTCAGAGACCACAAAAGAGCCTTTATAATTATGCTCTGCCTGCCTCCGGAGCCTGCCTCTCCCTCCCTGCCGAGGTGCCCAGCCAGTTCGGGGGGTGCTGTCTTGCCCGGATATGCGGCTACGCAGGGCAGCTGCCTAGCGCGTGTCTATTAACAACCCCGCACCGGCTTGAAGGCAGCTATTACATGCCACCCCTCTTCTCCAGGCTAAATAGCTGCGATCCCTTTAACCTTTCTTCATGGGGCTGATTTTCCATCCCTTTAATCATCCCTGTCACTTTCTGCTGCAGTCTCCACTCTCACCACATCCCTCCCCCAGGGGGGAACACAGAGCCAGCTAGAATAATGGGTTGTTCCTCTTTCCCACTGCACCCCTCGTGGTCCTGCCCTGCAGCTGTGGGCCCTGGGAGGCCTATGTCTTGGCAGCAGCCACCTCCCCAGGCTGAGTTACTGCTGTTCATGACCCAGTTGGAGTTCTCCCCAAACTCTCTCTTAGACCTTCCCCATGACCAGGAAGTCACTAAATCCAAGAGTCTCCTCCAAACCGATGCTCACCATTTTTTTTTTCTCTTCCACTCCATTCTCACTGCATCAACCCTATCCCATTCCAGATTCCCAGCCTATATTTGGGCCATGTGAACAGCCTCCCAGCCAGCTTCCCCATCACAATGCATAAAAGCCAGCATTAGAAATAAATTTTAAATACAATGTAATTGTATCAAGTCCTTCTCCACTCAAGAGCCTTTCTTTAGAGGCTCCTTGTTAACTTTCTGTTGCAGTGAATGTAAAAATCCCAGCATATTCCAGGTCCATAGTACCTTCACCCCGTCCTTTCTGCCTAGGTCTAGATCCTCATTCAACAAGGCCTTTACTATCTGGCCTGGCCCTCACTCTGTCCACCCAGTGCCCATCCTCACAACATTTTATAAGACACGATTCTAGGTGGATCTATATGAGTTACGGCTTTTTTTTTTTTTTTTTAAAGAAAGGGGACAGTGAGAGAGGGAGAAAGAGTGAAGCAATCTTTATTTAGCTTTTCATGTGACTTTCATTCCTCAGACACTTTGTTGTGTATGTGGTGCTGGGGCTTGAACTCGCATACTGGCGCATGCCAGGCAAGCGCCGTAACCACTGAGCCACCGCTCCAGTTAGGGGCTTTTTGACTAGAAGCAACAGAAACTAAATTTGACCGTTTAAGCAACAGAAAGGGACAAATCGAAAATGAAAGGAATAGTGTGCAGAATTCAAAGAATTCTGCAGGCCCTGTAAAGGACAGAACAAGGTGGCTCTGCAGATCTTCCCGGAACACCACCATCAGATGATCCACTGCAACTGCCGGACCTAGAATCTGGACAAATTGGGATCAGGAGGCACAGCCCTGTTACTGGCCACCCTAACAAAACCATTCTGGGTTAGGGGAGGGCTGCCAGATCTAGCAAAGAAAAACGCAGCATGCCCAGTCAGATTGCATTTCAGATAAACAATGAATAATTGTGTAAATATATCCTGTGCAATGTTTCCTGGATTTGCCTTCCCGTTTTTTTTTCCTCCCCAGTTCCCTTTCACTTCTGAAAGGCTAAACCTTTCCTCAGACCTGTGCCTATGTCCCCTTTGGCTGCCACAACACACTGTTGGACCTCACACTCAAACAAATGTCTTTAATTCCTCCTCAAAACAACTATGACTATTATTTCTTTCCCTTTCATTTTAATAACCTAGCTTCACTTGTCTCAAAACTATACATTAGGTGACAAATCAAAAGACACAGGCAACCTTTGGCAATCATTTATTATTTACTTCCTCTTGACTTCTATTGAGGAAAAAACAATTTTCACTGTTTTCTCCCTCTAACCAAATGCTTCTAAAAGAGTCCTAATAATAGTCTTTGTGTAAGTCTTTACAGTTCAATATGCATTTTGGCATTTGTTATTTTATTCAGTATCATAAATCCTCAATGAGTTTAGTGGTTAGTTGGCACAGGTAATAGAGTCCCATTTCACAGATGAGAAATAAAAACTTTGGAAGACAGATTATATAAGCAAATGTGGAACCAGGTCTTGGAACAATGTGTTCTTTCCTCTACTTCCGGGGTCAAAAACTTCTTCTAAAGGTCCAGGTAGTAAACATCTTAGGCTTTGTATGCCACGTGGTCTCTGTTGCAACTCAACACTGCCCCAGTAACACAAAAGTAGCCGCAGGAAATGCATAAATGAATGAATGGGTATTCAAGTTGATTACTTTATAGAAACAGACCAATGGGCCATTTGTGGCCCATGAGCTGAACTTCACTAACCAACCCCTGCTCTATTCCATACAATAACACTTTTCCATCTTTATAAGTCTGTCAAAGTTTATCTCCCATCAAGATGCCATGATTTTTACTTTCATCAAAATTAAATCATTCTATTAACATTTTCTCTCTTTTGCTTCTGTGCCTCAGTATTATTGGGACAATGACTAACCTGACTTCCCACTACCCACTCAGTTCTTCCTGTGCTGTGGTAATGTTGTCTCTCACAAATGTTAGCACACCCAGCCTGAACGGCTCAGGCTTCCTCCCCTGGATCCTTCTTTAGTTGCATGTAAGATTGGTTCCAAGGGACCTCACAAGCAGGCACCTTCCTGGCACCCAGGATGGGTCATCCTTCCAGCTCCCTTCACTCTGGTATTCTTCCCCTTCACCATGGCAAGTTCCTCCCAGCGAAATTCATGCCCTAGAATGGCAGCTGTAGGAGCAGGTCTTCTGTGGCCTGTTTCCGCCATGGTCAGGAAGACAGGGACTCAATATGGCTCTTTCTTCAGGCGATAGAGTGGAAAGCTATCCCCAGGGAGGCAGGAGCTCCCTTACAGCAGGCAAGCTGGTTTGGTTTACAGCTGTGGTCCCTGGTCAGATGTCCCAGGGGAGTAAAGGATGGGAACTGGGCTAACAGCATCCTCCTGGGCAAGGAGGCCCGCTGCCTACATGACAGGGGTTGCGAGTCCTCAAGCATCATAATTAACCACCTGGAAAGCAAATTCCATATGATGAGAGCCAGCAGAACACAACTGATGCCTCACTCAGGGGCCACCAGGACTTTCTGTGGGCTTCACAGGTGCACATGCATGTGACAACCAAGCCTTAAGGCAAAAAAGATCAGTGCTCAAGCTGCCCAAATTTCTCATTGACAAACAAGGAAACTGAAGCCCAGGGACACCATATTAGTTTACCATAATGCCAAGGGGGAAAGATCCATATGGTCTTCATACAGAGTATTCACAAAGAATGATAAACTTGATCAGTGAAGCTGATATTTATAGCTATGAAGCTTTATTTGGAAAAAAAATGGGGGGTAACTGGAGATTGAACCCAAGGGCCTGGCACATGCCAGCCAAGTGCTCTACCACCGACTTACTTATTTATTTATTTATTTATTTATTTAGAGACAGCATCTCACTAAGTTGTCCAGGCTGGCCTTGAACTTGCAATCCTCCTGCCTCAGCCTTCCAAGTCACTGTAATTACAAGTGGGCGCCACTGTGCCTGGCTAAACATCAACGTATTTTAAATACAGAGGAAGAAATGTGCTCATCCCAGCACAGTTCAGAAGTCATCCTTTAGATAAACTCTTTCAGAAATACTTAAGATGGGGTCTTCTCAAGACTTACATGTGTCCCAAAGAAAGATTTCTCTGGGAACACCAAGAACCCCCCCTAAATTTCTTCCTATTCTTCAAAAGTGTCATGACGCAGCAAAAAGTAGAGGGCACAAGGTAACACTTGGGTTTTGGGGGTCCTGGCTCTACCGTTTAGCAGTTGTGCGACCTTGAGAAAACTTCTGTTTCCCTAAGTCCCAATTTTCTGTGAAAAGACCTACAACAACAGCACTCACATCCTAGAAGATATGTAATAATTAAAGTAGATAATGCATAGGGCTGACTTAACTTCTCAATAAATAGTCACTATTTTTTTGCATTTGTTGATGATACCTCTGGTTTTTTGTCTAGAGTTCAAACTCTAAATTTTAGTTGACCACTCTGCATTCTTTTCTGATGTGAAACAGGGATAATCATTTAATGCGAGAGATGGAAACTTAGATGTTAGTTGTGATCTGGACAAAGAGCTCTGGCTTTCAGAGCCACAGGCACCCTAAATGACCTGATGGCTAGGAGAAAAGTTGGCAAGGTTTTTTCCCTGAGGGAGTGGCTCCCATCAAGGACCCAGGCTTTCTGCAAGAATTCATGGGCAACAGCAGGTCAGAGGTACAGGAATCTAGGTGAATAGACCAAGAAACGTGAAAATGCTATTGCACAGTTCGTTTTGTGGACAATCTTTCTTGTGCTATGGGGTTTTTAAAATTGTTTTTTAATGTTTGTTTTGTTTTTGTCAAATTGTGCTCTCCTTTGGGAGTCTTACAGGTTGAGAGCAAAGTATCTCAGAGAATTTCTACAACGAGAAGACAAAGGACCCAGATAAAGTCATCTTTCCAAGATTCTTCAATAGACCAGACAACGTCTCTCCACCATTTAAAAAAAAAAAAAGACAAAAAACAGGCAGAGCTCCTAGAACTTCATTTTCCGGGTGACGGAGAAGCGTGCTAGACAGTGCAACTTCTTTTCAT
Organism: Aplodontia rufa; assembly: GCA_004027875.1. Lineage (NCBI taxonomy): Eukaryota > Metazoa > Chordata > Mammalia > Rodentia > Aplodontiidae > Aplodontia > Aplodontia rufa. Next base: position 15,107 of record PVKS010024119.1, on the reverse strand, counting down.
TTTTCCTGGGCTACCTGGCAGCAGCAGAAAACACTTGACAGAAAGTCCAAAGAACTCAATATTGAGTTTGAAAACTGAATTCCCATAACAATCAGTGGCTAACAGAGCAATATATAAACCCTTTACAAGAGTCTGATCATTATTTCCATTAATGCCAAGGATCTTGTTTCTATTTTTTCTGATTTAAAGCCATTTACTGTGTAAAAGCAAATGCTCTGTTCAGCTTTGAGGCTGATTCAGAAGCAGAGGACAGGGCAAGCTGGCAAGCACGGTGCTGTGCTGATACACAGAAGCACCCAGCGGGGGAAAACCTCTGCTTTTGCTCTGACACTGATGCACTTCTCTGATCTTCTTCTTCCAGCTCAGGGCACTAACCCTAGCGTTGCGTATTCTGATGATGGCAGTACCTCTACTTGAGCATGGCCCTTGCCAAGGAAGGCCTCTGGGAAGCTGTACCTGCCTTGTTGTGCCTAGTCGGGACCTGGCCAAAGGGGCCCTAAGCCAGTACTCATGCCTATAAAGTGACCCCATGACTCAGTGTCCACCTGGATAGTGAGAAAGAATAGACAGTGAAATATCTTCCCAGGGATACACAACCAGGGACAATTTTGCCCCCCAGGAAACGATGTCTGGAGACATCTTTGTTGTCACAACTCAGGACAGGAGTACATTTGCATCTAGTGGATGGAACATCCTACATGCACAGGACAGGTCCACAATAAAGACTCATTTAGCACCAAATGTCAATAATGCTAGAGTTGAGAGACCCTGAGAGAGACAGACACCCTGAGAGCCTGCAGGCCACCTCCCAAGCCTTACCGGAGCCCACAACCCTCTCCATCTGCTCTCCAAGGGCACAGACACCTCCTGGAGCTCCCTGTGCTGTGTTCCCTCAGCATATCCAGATTCTTCAGCTCTCCGGGAGTCCTCCCACCCTTTCCTCTAGTTCAGGGCTTCTCATCCCCAGATCTTGGCTCAGTGCATATTTTCCGGGAAATTTTCCCATCCAGGCCAAGTCTCATCCCCATTGCATGCTCTCTTCCTCTTGGTCTTTCCCTTTTCAAGGGTTTGTAAGTCTCTTCCTGACTTTTCTGAACTCCTCAAGCTCCCTGCCTCTTAGCTTTTGAGTCTGTGGGCTGAGGGCGGCACTACCTCTAGAGCCTGTGTTTGAATCCAGCCCTGGGTGTGTGACCTTGGGCAGGTACTTAACTTCTCTGTCTTTGTTTTCTTAACTCCAGCATGAAGATAATAACTAGCTCTTGCGGGTATTGTGAGGATTAAGTGAGACAGGTTTAAAAAGTGCTTTGAACAGTGTCAGGCCCATCGTAAATATCATATAAGAGTTTGCGATGATTATTACTTCAAGAAATAAAAACTGCCATTCTGAGACTTGCAGCTATAAGATAAGAGATGCAGGGCAGGATAGTCCTAGCAGCATGGCCCCACCATGCCACCACCTTTTAGAGGAACCGGAGCTCAGATCTTTTGAGGCAGGGGAATGCATCAAAGTCAAACACTTCCTCTCCACAGATAGAGAAATCAAAACTCAGAAAGGTTAAGGATTTGGAAAAGGTCACATGGCAGGTGTTTTTCTTCCTGGTCTCTCCCTCCCCCTCCCTTCTGGAAGCGATAACTGGTGTGAAGCGATAACTGGTGTGACTCCTGATCTACGCTACACAAATGATCACTTAGCAACTATCTCCATTAGACTACAGGTCCCTGCTCCCACCTTTCCACAAAAGACCTGGAGTTATAAAATCCAAGCTTATCACAACAGAACACCAAATAGAAATCAGCAAGTTTTCTCATGGAGTCAAGGTGCTTGCAGGACAGCCTAAACAAAAGAAAATTCTAAGTCTTGGGGGTAGAAAAAGTAGATCAAAAGCAAATCATAGCCTAAATAATTAAAAAACAAAACCACTGGGGCCGACTCCTGCAGCCTTCTGTCCTTAAGTCTTTGATCCTAAGAAAGGACTTTGGAATGTCACAGCAGGATTGCACAGGTAAGGGCCACATCTCATTTGTCTGAATCCCCACCCCCACTTCAGCCCCAATCTTATTTACCTTTTGACACTCCCCCATCCTCTCTGAAGGGCTCTTCCTTTTTTTTCCATCCCCTACGGGTTTGGGGAAGCTCGCTCTTTGCCCATATAGTGATGTTGTGGCTCAAACAGTTCCTGGGACCTCAGATCTCTGGAGGGGAGTGAAGATCCATACCACAAAGTAACAACAGCCTCTGACCTTAGTGTAGCCATAGCTCTGGCTGGAGTCCTGTTGTTTAAGAAGGACATGAACAAACTAGAATGGCAGAAGAGAAGTAGAATTTGGATGGGAAAGCTCACTGTGTGAGGATCAACTAAGGAGACCTAGGAAGGAACATATGCCTAAGACATCCCTTCAACAACTTGAAGGGCTATTCAGTTTTCAGGTTCCAGCAATAAGGCAGACTGAGCTAATGTGAACCACTCCCTCTACAAACCCATAAAATACTGATAATATGTAGCAAAAAAAAAAAAAAATATATATATATATATATATATTTAGAGATATAGTTGAGCTCATGAAAATAAAGTAAAACCTCTACCTGCAAGAAATAAAAAGAAGGAAATTCTAGTTAAACTGGAAAACTTCAACTGATGTTTTGATGGTCCGAGAAGGTATTTCCAAATGTAAGCCCTTATGGCTAGACACTGGAGGACTGGTGTCCACTCAAGAGCCAAAGATGGGGTTTGGGGACCCTGAGATGAGAATCTGGAAACACCTAGTAGAAACCCTGGGATGACAGCTACTACGAATTATGGAACAATTTATGAGCTCCTGTCATGGGCCCAGGGAAGCCCCAGTGATACTTGTCTCTTTCCAGAGTTCCAACTAAGAAAACAAAATCACCCCTGAGGAGGGTGGAAACCTCCAAAGTGTGTTCTACAAACTTCCACTGTTCACCTGGTGTATTGATCAGGGTACTCCAGAGAAACAGAATCAATAGGATGTGTGTGGGAAGAGAAGGAGAGACATTTTAAAAATTAACTAATGTACTTATTGTGGGGTCTGACAAGTTCAAAATCTTCAGGACAGACCAGTGAACTGGAGACCCAGAGAAGAGCTGGTGTTACAGCTCAAGTTCAAAGGCAACTGGAGGCAGACTCCATCTTTCTCTATTGTGGCCTTCAACTGATTGGATGAGGCCCATCCACATTAAGGATTGCAACCTACTTTACTAAACTCTATTAATTTAAATGTTAATTACATCTTTAAAAAGACCTTCACTATACTATGTGAGCAAGACAAGTAGAAAGTTACATCTGGGCTCATTTTAGAAACAGTAGAATACATTCACAGAGAAGAAGCACCAGGAAGAAAAGAGAGATCACCAGAGGAAAAAAACAGACAGCAGACATGGTGACACAAATGACTGCCAGGAGGATAATGTCTCTGGGCCAAAGAAAAACCACTCTCGTTATAGAATGCCAAGCCAAGCTATCACTCTAGAGTGGGGACTTTTCAAAACACATCACATCTTCAACACATCACTTACAGAACACATCACTTACAGAAGGAAACTGAGCTAAGAGGAAGAAATAGGATGGAAAAACCAATGGTAAATGAAGAAATAGTTAAATCTAGCACAAAACATGCAGGTAAATCTAAATAAAACTTGACTGTACAAAAATCAGTGATTGGGATGCCAAGAAGCTAAAAAGCCTTTGCACTGCCAAGGAAATAATCAAGAGTCAAGAGGTTTCCTACAGAAATGGAGAGAATCATGGGCTGTGATTCCTCTGACAGGGGCCTCATATCCAGAATCTACAAAATCCTCAAAAATCTCAACCTCAAAAATATAAACAACTCAATCAATAAATGGGCCAAAGAGCTAAATAGAAACTTCTCAACAAAGGACATTGATCAGGCCAATGAATACATGAGAAAGAGCTCTAAATCACTAGTAATCAGAGAAATGCAAATGAAAACTACATTAAGATATCACCTCACACCAGTTAGATTGGCAAAAATGAAGAAAATGAACAATAATAAATGTTGGAGGGGTTGTGGAGAGATAGGCACACTAGCACACTGTTGGTGGAAATGCAGACTAGTACGGCCCCTCTGGAAAGCAGTGTGGAGAATCCTCCAAAAACTAGGGATGAGCCCACCATACAACCCTGCTATTCCACTCCTGGGTATTTTTCCAGGGGATTTAGAATCAGCACATTATAGTGACACAGCAATATCTATGTCCATAGTAGCTCAATTTACAATAGCTAAATTATGGAAACAACCCAGGTGTCCCTCACTGGATGAATGGTTCCAAAAACTGGTACATATATATCATGGAGTTTTATTCAGCAATTAGAAACAATGATATCAATGATATTGCAACCTTTGAAGGTAAATGGATGGCTATGATAGAAATTATGCTGAGTTCTGAGCATAACCCAGAGAACCAAGGGTCGAATGTCTTCCCTCATCTGTGGAGGCTGGAGCTAGACCCTGGCCATTGAGAAAGGAGGTCTAGTATCATGTTTTTAATCCGGATAAGGAATAATGTCATACAACCTAAGACATTTGTAGAGATGTATTGGGAAAGGGGGGGGAGGGATAAGGGTGTATAATTGGGGAGGGGGGGTTGGGGGTAAATCTAATTTTCAGAATTTATATATATATTATATTATTTCATTAGAAGCTTGTTTGATTGTTAAACAGATAAATTTCTGAGTATAATAAATTTTTAAAAAAGAAAAAAAACACTTGAGTGTAAAATGGCAGTAACAATAGCAATGTCTTCTTTTTGCAGATTTAAAGATTTAAAGTGGACCTAAAATGCTAAATAATAATAGAATGAAACTTGTGAGGCAGTGATTAAATAACAGCATTCTTTTTTCTTTTCTTTTTTTTTTCTTTTTCTTTCTTTTTTTTTTTTTTTTTTTTTTTTTTTTTTTTTTTTTGTTACTGGGGATTGAATTGAACCAGGGGCACTTAACCACTGAGTCACAGACTCAGCCTTTTTTATATTGATTGATTGAGATAGTCTTACTAAGTTGCTTAGAGCCTGGCTAAATTGTTGAGGCTGGCCCTGAACTTGCAATCCTACATCAGCCTCCCGAGTTGCAGAAATTACAATCATGCACCACCATGCCCAGCTAGAATAAAAGTATTCTAAGTAACTACAGATTCTGATTAATTGTAAGATTCTGATAGTAATATGCATGAATTATAAATACTTGGAGTGGTTGACACAATACATATTCTCTCCTCTTTCTTATAACAGAACTTTGATTTTCCATAGGTGAGCATTGAGTCCAGCTAAAAATTCTCACCTGCCAGACTCCCTTGCCATCAAGGTAGCAATGTGCTGCAGTTGTAGCCAGTGAGTGACAAACAGAAGCCTTCTCGTGGGCTTCCAGGAAGGGTGTTTGTCCTTTACCATACTTCTTTTCTCTTCTTCCTACCTGAGATAGGGCTTGGAGGAACAGGGGCACCTTGTGACCATAACGAGAGGACAAAGTCACACACTAAGGAGGAAAGAAAAGCAAGATTAAATGAACCTGGGTGCTTGAAGATAAAGATGTGTGCTAACTCTGACTGCTTAATTCTGGACTTCATGCTCCAGATTAGCCCCTAGATGTTTAATCCGTTGTCTTCTATTATGTGGAGCCAAATGTAATCCTAAATTGTACAGTGTGATACAATAAAAAAGAAAAAACAACAAATGTTTGATCTTTGTCCCTGGTTTCTGGCACACAGTTCCTAAAACCCTTGGAATCTCCTGAGTGGTGAAAGCCCTATATATTAATGAGATGACCAGTGGCTAGGGGCCCCTGAAAAGCTTCAGGCCATCAGGTCATCTGAAAGACCAAAGCGTGATTAGAGGGGTAGGGCTTTCAGCCCCCCACACACACCCAGCACAGGGAGGGCAGAGGGGGTGAGGATTGATTTCAATCACCCATGGCCAATGACTTAATCCTACTTACATAATAAAGCCTCCATAAAAATCCCTAAACAAAGGGGTTCAGAGAGGTTCAGAGGTGCCAAGCATACCCATGTGTAGATGGTGGCACATCCCAACCCCACATGGACAGGAGCTCCTGACTTGGAACCCTGCCAGACCCCACTCTATATAACTCTCCGTCTGACCACTGGTATTTCCTTCACCAAAAAAAAAGTCATAGTAAGCCACATATCTTCCAGTATCTATGAGGCATTCCAGCAAATGAATGAACCTGAAAGTACAGGAAAGGTGTTGGGAACCCCAACTTTGTAACCAAGTAAGACTTCTGTCTTACTTAGGCTCCCACTACTGTGATTGAATCAGCAGTGAGGGCAGTCTTCTGGGACTGAGTCCTTAAACCTGGACACCCGTTAGTGTCCAGAGAGTTGGAAAGGCCTGTTAGTGTGGGGGAAACTTACCCTTTTGGGGTCCGAAGTGTTATGAATCAAAGTAGCTCAAAATTGGTAGCATTCATAGCGTATTTTTAAAACATGTACGGATAAACACTAAAAGAAGAGAATTCAAATGCATGTAACTTTTAAAATAGTAAGAGAAAAAAATAAACCAGTCAATATAACAGAAAGCAGTTCAATCATTACTTAAAAGGGCTACCTCTGAACCTTACCATATTGGAGAACCATGCTTTCAACACATGAGCTTTTGCAGGGGACCTGCCAGATCCACGCCATCATAGCAAGAGATTTTCTGGGGAAGAAGAAAGAGCTTAGTCTGGGTAGGACTGAAAACTGGCAGAGACAATGAGTTGAAGCTACAGAGGGAATAACATCAACTCAATCAACAGAGGAACCTTTTTGATTTTCAGAACTGACCAAATTTGATGTGGGCTGTCTTAGGAGAAAAGGAAAGTTCCAAAAACATGAATTTAAAGCAGAATTTTGATGACCAATGAGACTATTGTTCAAAAATCAGAGTATGTGGCATTTAGCCCCTGTTTTGTTCACTACCGTATGTCCAACACCTAAAGCAAAGCCTGGCACACAACAGGCATTCAGTAGGTATCCATTAATTAATAAATTAAGCATTCAGGCAAGGGCATGGACAAAATCATTTCGAAAGTGGCTTAGATTCAGGTGCCCATTCGCCTGCTTTTGGCTTTTACCCATTTGGAGGCCCAGGATCACTGCAGGCCCCGGAGACCTAGACTGGGAAAGAGAGGCCAGGAAGGAGGAATGGACAGAAAAGTAACAGAGAGGCCCAGAGGATGGAAGCCAGCTCTACAAGGAGCTTCCAAGAGCCTCCCTACCACAGAAATTCCACTTGGCCACAGTCACTAATCTGGCCCCGGGCCTGGAGGGAGGTGGTGACAAGGCAGCCTGTGACAGGACTTCTGGGCAGCACATCTTGCCCTGTGCTGCTTACAAGGGTGGAGAGGCAAGAGTGTGAGTCGGGCACTGGGTCAGTCAGACCTATGCCCCAGGCCTGAGCCCAGGCTGGTCACCAGGAAACAGAAAGGAAGGGGTTGAAGGCCCCGGCTCTAGGGACCCGTAGATGGAGGAGGGCAGACTCTGCCCTTGAGGACTCTCCAGTTGGATGGGAAAACACAGCTCAACCTTCCTGAAGCTTCTAGAAGTTACGTTGCATAACACCTCTCTTCAGAAAGAAAATCCAATCTGGTGGTGATGTGGCCACTGCGGGATGGTTCCTGCCCTTCCAGGTTTGCAAGACCACCGGGTGAGGGAAAAGGCAGGCCCAGGGGCAGTCCGTTTCTGTGATGAATGGAGACTGTGAGCAAAGCGCTGGGGGCCCTCAGCCTTTCCCACAGACTCACCGCTTCCCTCCCTCCTCCCCACCATCATGCCTGACCTCCTTGGAATGAATCTGAGCCCTGAGCCTATTTCTGACTTAGGAATGTTGGCCCCTTTGTCACATCCTGTTAGCCATCCAACTCTGTTTTTGTTCCTTTTTCCACCCCAAGTGTCCCTCCCCCACCTGCCATTTCCCAAGCTTGCCCCCAGGAGATCAGACCCAACAGCCCACTGGTGATCTTGTTTTACATGAGACATTTCCAAAAAAGACCAAAAAATCCTTTCCAGGAAAGTGCCATTTTAAAAATTCAGCTCCAGACACTGCGGCAACATTAGGAAAACAAAGGACTTGGCAGAAAGGTTTTCTGAATCCGGACTTTCGCTCTAAAATACCTTTTCCAAACTGCCTTCAGGGGGAACAACTCCAAGGGTCAGTTCAGACAGCAGCTTCTGGTTGTCACCCCATGACAGGCCTGCCTACACCTGGGATCATTGTGGCATTTTCTCCCAGGCTTGAGGAGAGTGCCTCAAGGGACCCCAGAGGAAACAGCTGTCTCTGGAGAGACAGGAAATAAAGCTGCTTCCTCCCTTCAGAGTGCTCTTCTCAGCCCTTCTTTTGCCACCATCATGAAGCTGGGGGCCAGGCTGGGGACCAGAGGATCATACTATATACTGTGCTTAGGAGAGAACTGGCCCTCTCTCATTATCCAAGTGAAAGGAGATGCACACTCACACACACACACACACACACACACACACACACACATATATATATATATACATTCTACATATACATATATGTATGTATCATGGTTTGGTGAAAGGTGTCCCCCAAAAAACTAAATGTATGAGACAATGAAAAAAGGCTAAGAGGTAAAATGGTTGGGATATGAAAACCCAAACAGTGAGTTAATCCCTTTATAGGGATTCACTGGCAACTGTAGGATGGTAGGGTATGGCTGGAGGAGGTGGATTGCTGGGGACATGTCTTTGGGGTATATAATTTGTATCTGTCGAGTGGAGTCTCTCTCTGCTCCCCGATCATCATGTGACCTGCTTCCCTCTGCCACACTCCTCCACCATGATGTTCAGCCTCACCTCAGTCCCCAAGGAATGGAGCCAGCCTTCTATGAACTAAGACCTCTGAAACTGTGAGGCTCAAAATAAACTTTTCTTCCTAAATTGTTCTGGTTGGGTCTTTTAGTCACAGCAACAGAAAAGCTCACTAAAAAAAATATTTAAAATATATGCGCATACATATATATATAATATATATATATTATGACCATTATTTATTAAATACCTTAGGTCCACCACTAACCAATTCTTTATATTTGTTTTACCTCATTTTTTTAAAAGAAAGAGGGACAGTGAGAGAGAGAGAGAAAGAGAGAAGCAATTTTTATTTAGTTTTTCATGTGGCTTTCGTTGCTCTGACACTTCATTGTGTATGTGGTGCTAGGGTTTGAACCCGTGTACTTGCACACTCCAGGCAAGCACCGTAATTGCTGAGCCACTGCTCCAACAACTGTTTTACCTTATCTAACCCTCATCTAATAGCTGTAGTGGTCTGCATTGTGTTCCCTTCAAAATTCATGTTATAATACCTCAGAATGTGACTCTGTTTGAAGATAAGATCTTAAAAGAGGTGATTAGGTTAGAATGAAGTCCTAATTAGGGTGGCTCTGTTCCAGTATGGCAGCTGCCCTTCTAAGAAGAGGAAATGTGGAAACAGAAAGACACACATACCAAGAGAAAAGGCCCTACTGTGTCCGAAGCAAGGAGAAGGCCATCTGCAAGCCAAGGGGAGAGTCCTCGGAAGGAAACAACCATTGATCTTGGTCTTGACGTCTTGATCCTGGACTTCCAGTCTCCACAGTAAATAAATTTCTGTTGTTTTTAAGCCACCCAGTCTGTGGTTATTTTACTATGACTCTCTAGCAAATTAATCCAACACCCATAAAAATAATATGGTTATTATCACCATCCTTCAGAGGACAAAACAGACTTAAGAGGTTATGACACTTGCCAGCAGAGCCAAAATTTGAGGATTAAGCATCTGACTTCAGAACACAAGCTCTTAAAACGACACCCAGCTGCCTCTCTTCTGTGCTCTGCTATGTATGTATATGCGTGATCCATTTGTTTATTGCTGCATAACAAACCACCCCACGACTTAATAGCTTAAAACAACAGCATTTATTTTGCTCAGAATCAATCACATTTAGGCAGGGCTTGCTGGGGACAGCTCATCCCTACTCCAGTTGGTGTCAGCTGCAGCAGCTTGAAGGCGGGACCAAATCATTTGAAGTCTCATTCATCTAGCAATTGGCACTGGCTGTCAACTGGGACTTTAGCTGGGGATGTTACTTCAAAATATGTGGCCTCTCTGAGCAACCTCCTAACATGGTGACTGGTTCCAGGTGCAAACATCCTGAGAGAGGGAGATGGTGGCAGCTGTCTTGCCCTTTATAAGCATCTCAGAAGACCCCTTTCACCACATTTTCTTCATGAGAAACAAGCCTGGTCCATGTTAGGGAGGGTAATTCAATGCCACCCTTTGATGGGAGGAGTGTCAAAGAATTTGCAAAAATGTTTTAAAATTACTACAGCGCATGTGCCGTTGACATGGTTGCACATATTGTGTCAAATGCTTATCTACCAGCAGCACCATATCACTAAAAGGCCATTGGACTGGAAGGTAAAGCCCTGGACAAGAGCCTTTCAGCTGCACAGGGTAAGAATTCTAAAACTCATCTATTGGAAGGAAGGAAGGAAGGAAGGAAGGAAGGAAGGAAGGAAGAGAGAGAGAAGAAAGAAAGAAAGAGAGAGAGAGAAAGAGAAAGAAAGAAAGAGAGAGAAAGAAAGAAAGAAAGAAAGAAAGAAAGAAAGAAAGAAAGAAAGAAAGAAGAAAGAAAGAGAGAAGCAGTACCCTGGTTTAGCTGCCCTTCTGTATGGGATTGAGGTTGCTTAGCTCACTTTGGTCTCTAAAACAAATGCTGATCTCAGAAGGAATTTTAGGATGCTGCTTATTGGACAGTTTAGTTGTCTTTCTGTGATAACAACCCTGTCCCCATGCCTGAGACAATGTATTGAAAATATAGTAATCTGTGCATCAAGCATTTCCTGCAGCACCAGGCACGACTGCTCGACTGCTTGTGCTTCATGTTTATCTTGGCTGTCATTTCTACCCTACAAAGGAAGTAAGATTATCATTCCCATTTCACTGATAAAGAAACTGAAGCTCAAAGAGGGAAGTAGTAAAGGACAGGGCCAAAACTGAGCGCTGTGCTCTGGCCAGCTCTCCTTCCTCCAGGTTCTGCTGTTCTGCCCTTGAACCCCTGCCCAATATCCAGGGCCTGTTCCCTGCTGACAGGCTCCCTGCACTGCCCCACTGCCTGCCAGGGCATCTGAGGGCTTCCGGGCTGTCCGTTTCTCTTCTCATCTCGCCTTTCAAGGTCTCAACGTGCTTCCTGGTGGATCCTATCCTGCCCTCTTTGTGAACTACTTCCTGAACTTCTTGGGGAGGATCATCACACTGTGTTCATCATCTGGTCTCATTCCACGCCCCAGCCCCTTGCATCTGTGGCAGCCTAGTGCAGATAACAGTGCCCTGCCCTGGGCTGGCCAGAGAGCAAGACCAAGCAAGAGTGCATCACAAACACAAAAAGCAGAGGCCCTGGAGTCAGACCAATCTACATCCAAGTCCTAACTCCACCATTTATTACTTGTACATAAAAATAATGAGGCCCATGTTGCCTTGTTGTAAGGATTCTCAGTGAGTTAATACATGCACTGAGTTTGGCACAGTGCCTGGCATATAGTAAATGCTTAATAAATATTAGTTATCTTTGCTGTTGTTGTTATCAATAATATTTGTAAAAGATTCACAAGAGAGCCTAGCATATGGTAGGCATTCAAACAATGATAGCTGTTAATCTCGTTGTTTAAGTCCTGGAAAAGCTACAGGAATTCAGAGAAGGGCCAGATAACAAGGTAGCGAAGACAGAAAACAGGCAGCCCGAGCAACTGTGCAGATCTGCAGCTCTCTGCCTAATCCTAGAGCATGGATATGGCTGGCCTTGATTAAGTGGAAATGCCTCCCAACAGAACACGCATCCTCCTCTGCCTCAATTAGGAGATGACAAGAGCTCCTGAGCCTGGACGCCCCCAGGGAAAGGAATTTCAAGAGAGAAAATCAGAAACACCCTCTGTCTGTGCTCCTGCCCAGCATCCCCCACTGTGGCAACACAAGCCACTGGCCACCACATTGCGCCCTGCTCATCCAGCTGTCCTGCAGGGTCTGTAGTTCCACAGGCTTCTTCGTGGCTACAGGTTCTTAGAAGGTGAGTTTAAGGGTCAGCAGAGGTATCAGTCTCCCAGCCTCAAACCCACCCCTGGGTTGAGCTGTGAATGAACACAGCCATCAGATTGATAAGAGATAGACCATCACACATGCACAGACACGCCTGGGAGCATTTGGGGGCAGAGGTAGTGTATTCTTCCATCTGATTTTTCCTGCTAACACTTTCTGGGACCCTCACAATCAGATCCCCCACTGGTCCCAGCTTCTGGGTCAATGCTAACCAAGCTGCGGAGTGTATAAAGCTCAAGTAGACACAATGGCTTAGACTAATGTCACCAGCTTAGTTACAATTGCCTGGCTCCCGTGTTCCTCCTGATTTTCCTTCAAGCCAGATGATCGATGAGGTGACAGGTATTTCTCCCAGACCACTCTCGTTTCCCTCTTCCAATCATACATGGGTCTGGTGCCCTCTGGAATGACCTCTAAGAATCCACATTACTGCTCATGTTGCCTGTGAGTCTGACCTCTCCACTCCCCTCTCCAGGCTGGAACCATTTGGGTACAATCAGGCTCCTCTCTCTTGGCTCCTAGTTGATAATTTTTCCTAGGATTCAGTTCTCCTCTGAATTAGTCAACCATTGTTTGTACTAAGTAATAAACAATCCCCAAATCTTAGTGCCTTGTAAAAGCAAACCTTTATTTTTCCCATTCACAATCTGTGGGTTGGGTTGAGGGGCTCTGATTGAAACACTAGGTTGAGTACAGATCAGTTTCATACATTTCCCTGGTGGGACCAGTGACTTCCGGGGGCAGGATCTTCTCATTATGAGTGGAAGAGTACAAGAAAAGGCTAGTAGAGCTGGGTGCAGTGGCACATACCAGTAATCCCAGCAACTCAGGAGGCTGAGGTAGGAGGATAGCAAATTTGAGGCCTGCCTGGGGAATGTCAAGAGACACTGTCTCAAAATTTTAAAATATAAATAAAATGGTCTGAGGATGTAGCTTAGTGATAGAGCACCCAGGTTTCAATCTCTAGTACCACCAAAAAAAAGGGGGGGTTGATGGCTAGTGGAACTTCCACTACTGAAGACCTCAACTCGGAACTATCTCATTGGCAAATTCATCTATATTCAACTGTCCAAAGCAAGACAACTGACCAAGCCCACAGTTGAAGAGATGGAAATATTTGTTCCACTTATTCTAGTAGGTATGTGCAAATTATATGGCAGAAATCATGAACTTGTTATTCTGTTACAGGGAGAGAGTGAAGAATAGAGAATAATCATCCAATCTCTATCAGGTCTTAAACAAGAACCTTATTATGAGCTCACATGAGGGAATTTCCATCTTCTGCCTACCCCTTACCCCAGCTCACTGGCTTAGGGGCTGGCTTTAAGTGGACAGAGGCTTCTCATGAAGACCCTCCCTGCTTGAGTGCCAGTCATTGGCTCTCACCAATGCAATGATTAACACACCTGATTGCTCCTCCTGAATTCTTAGAGAAGCCTAGCAGCCTAATTAGCTCCAGACTCCCTAGAGCATAGGGGCCTCAGGAATTTGGGAAACTCTTGGGGAGCCAAGGCCGCTTCTCTGGCCCCTTGCTCCTTCTCACTCTATGTTAGCTCTGCACATCTGCTTCATTGTCTCTGCAGGCACCAGCTGTCTCTGCTGTCACTGATGAGGTGTAATAGGGCCTGCTCCAGCCCTGGGGCCACAGCAGCGCCACCTTCAACACCCTCACCTGCTGAAGAGTACTCCAATGTCCTGCTTCCAGAATCCCAGAGAACAACCTCAGTCAACCATGTTTGGGATCATGAAGGAGGAACCCAGCTGCCCACCCCTTCTGAGGGAGAAGCATGGCGTGAACTGCCAGGCACGGGAAAGCGTACACACCTGAGGTTCAGCTGGAGTCCTCTGGACTCACTGTGGCCTGGAATGTGTTTGGCCCACAGTAGTTTGGTTTGTTTTTGTTTTGTTTTGTTTTTTAGTGTTTTAAATTACTTGACAGATTTTAAGAGGAATTCAACAGCTCACCTAAGAATCCACGTGCTCTTTTCTTTAAGAAGGAAAAGTCTCAACCGAAAGGGAATGTGAAGGGGCCCTATAGATCCTGATACTATTCAGTTCCTTGAACTAACCAGTGGGTTATTCCACCATCTTCATGTCATGAAAGTTCATCATGCCATATCCTTAAAATACAGCTTCTCTTTAATACATGCATTATACCAAAATTTAGAAATTTAGAAGCTCTGGAATAGAATCACATTTCCCCAGGGAATGAGTTCACTGGAACTAAGCAGTTTTCCATATTGACAAACACCCCACCATTCCCAATTTTCTACCCATCACTGAGGCTAAGGGTCAGTAGTTATCAGTCATCATCCTGAATTATGTTTATCTTACAACAGAGTTAAGAAGCAAGTGATCCTGTTGGTGGAGCTGCAGACTGGTACAGCCCCTCTGGAAAGCAGTGTGGAGAATCCTCAAAAAACTAGGGATGAGCCCACCATACGACCCTGCTATTCCACTCCTGGGTATCTTTCCAGGGGACTTAGAATCAGCACATTATAGTGACACAGCAATATCTATGTTCATAGCAGCTCAATTTACTATTGCTAGACTATGGAAACAACCCATATGTCCCTCACTGGATGAATGGATCCAAAAACTGTGGTACATATATATCATGGAATTTTACACAGCAATTAGAAACAATGATACTGCAGCCTTTGAAGGTAAATGGATGGCTATGGAAGAAATTATGCTTAGTAATATCAGCTTAACCCAGAGATCCAAGGGTTGAATGTCTCCACTCATCTGTGGAGGATGGAACTAGACCCCGGCCATTCAGAAAGGTGGTCCATTATCATGGGTTAAATCCAGATAAGGTGTAATGTTATACAGCCTAATACTTTTTTAGAGATATTGTGGTTAAGGGAAGGGAGGGATACGGGTGGGTAATTGGGGGGCATTCCTGGGGGGTAGATCTAGTATCCAGAAACTATATACATTTTATATTTTTATATTATTTTGTTAAAAACTTGTATGG